>DF244157.1:1740-23118 GCA_000507305.1 Breviolum minutum Mf 1.05b.01 | reverse complement strand
CTTATGATGATGATGATGATGATGATGATGATGATGATGATGATGATGATGATGATGATGATGATGATGATGATGATGATGATGATGATGATGATGATGATGATGATGATGATGATGATGATGCCGAGATGGCAGAAGACAAGGAAACTGGAAGCTTGGGTGTGGTGGGGACAGGGTGAAACTTTGGTTCAAAACAATCAAACAACGTGGCAGCTGATCCGATGCATCACCAAAAAGACACTCTGAAATGGTTTGTGTTCCTCAGTCCACTTATTCAGTTGTACTTATGCAGTATGTAGGTGAATTAAACCCCGCTGTCTAGGGCCGGGCCATGCCATGTTACTAAAGTTCATGGATCCATGGATATGTTTTCAGTGCCCTCTGAAGTTACCCATGGATTTTGGTATCCCTAAATATTGACACATAAACACCCAGTTTTTGCAGAACATGCTTGGAACTTGTTGCAGCCTTTCGACCTGCCGATTCTAAATACCAGGATCGCCTTCCTGCTATGCAACTTCCAAGTCCGATGATGGATTTGAAGACCGGAGCCATGCAATCACTGCGTTTGACGACGCTGATGACTTCACTCCAAGCTGTCGTTTTGCGCAAAATCAGCAGCTTGGACGGGAAGCAAAACAAGAAAACTTCCGAAGATGAATGAAGATGGATCATCAATTGAACATGGATCACTGCTTGGTGGTTTTGATTGTTTTTCCCCAGATAGCGATAGCTATAGGGGTTCTTACTTCCAATAGGGGGGAGGGCGACGAACCACTTTGGCGGATTGGACGTGGCACCAGGGTGCCATTGCAGGGTGCAGTGGAAGTGGTGCCATTGCTGGGTGCCATTGTAGTGTACTGTGGTTGAGGGGGAGGGTGACGACCAACTTTAAGGGAGTGGATGTGGTGCCATTGCTGGGTGCCATTGCAGGGTGCCATTATAGTGTGCTATGGTGGGGCGAGGGGAGGGTGATGACCAACTTTGGGGGAGTGGACGTGGTGCCTTTGCTGGGTGCAGTGGACGTGTTGCCATTGCCACGGTGCNGGTGACCACCAACTTTGGGGGAGTGGACGTGGTGCCATTGCTGGGTGCCATTGCAGGGTGCCAATTTCTGTTTCATATCTTCTTCCTATTTTCATGGCCACCGATTTCACCCAGACACCCAAGAAAACAACAATGAAATTTGTCTTGAGCTCCTCGCAAACATTACACTGTTTTCTACATTGATAACACAAAAATTGGTTTTGGCGATCTGGGGCCTATGCTGGTATTATTTGTTTTTGTAAAGATTGAACATGGATGCTATGGTTATTGAATTTGAGTGTAATCAGTGTAATCTTTTCAGATCAGTTGACAACACTAAGCAAAGCATCATCAGACGTCTACCATCAGTTACAAACATTCATGCAAAACCCGACCAATGGTACAATCCAAGATGTTGAAACATATGTTCTATTCGCTGCACATGAATGTAGGGTTTCATCAACCCCTTGAAAGGTTCAACTGATTTAACTGTTTTTGACCTACCTCAACTTGGGGTGGCAGGAGAAAATTTGCAAGCAAATCCATGCTATGGCTATAACTGCTATTTAATGAAAAAGATGTGTAAGGTGTTTGTTGAGGTAGTTGGCAAAGGATATAAACCCTTGATCTCCAAGGCTCGGAGACAGTCATGTAGATCTATGTGAGCAACGATGTCAATATTTTTTGCATTCATCATCTAACACTTACAGGATCTTACAGGTTGGATGGTGTGCTAATGATGAAGTATTATTTCCATCGGTTTCCAACAAAAATCATGCTGTTGCTGGTGGAAACCGTTTGTGGGCCACAGGAACGGATGCTAATTCTCTTGTCGTTCTATGTGTCACTCTTTGGCCATGCGTCTTTGGCTTTGTCGGCCTCTGGCGCTCTTTCCGAAGTATGTGCCAACTGCAGCTGGCGAACGCAATGCTGGCGCGAGGTGTATGTCCAACGCAACCTGCAAATGCACGAGTCTATGATCTCTTCATGGTGGTTGGGACGCCTGGCCCTGTATATAATTAGTCACTTTCGGGGCTTTGATTCTGTTGAGATCAAAGTGGCAAATTGCTGTCTCGTCTGGAATCATTATATTGCTCTTAGATTCTCCATGGTCCAGCAGTTCAGTGAGTAGGAAAGCACATGGCAGTCTTAGTGCACGCGTTAGATTTGGAATATCAGGATCAATAGCCATATGGAGAATGTAGGACATAGGCTACTCGCTTTGAAAGGTGAAGGAGTCTCTCTAAAGAGGCATGTCTTTAGCACAGATAGTTGCCCTCCAAGGACAGTGCTCTTGGCCATTTGCGTGGCATTGGCCTTGGCAAATGATGGCTTCTACACAGTGTGTGCTCTGATCTTCGGTCTGTTTCTCGGCCCATCTCTGAGCATTGTCGGGGAGCTGCAAAAAGCGAGTGTCCAAGATGCTGCGCTGAGTGAAACAGATGGAACCTATCGACTGAAAGGACTGGTGCTATGGTCCGTGATGTCATGCTGTTTGTGCAACTGCAGAGATGTTTTCCAAAGCAGGATAATTATTGATGTAACATCACGTAGCGGCGAATGCTTAAGGTCTGAATAATGTAATTATCCAACAACAGTTCACAAGACAGACTATTTGGATATCCCTCAGGTCCCTTAAGACTCTTTTGTTTTTGGAGTGTTTCCTTTTCTTTGTTGCGCGCGAAATCGCCCGCAAGAAATGAGAGATAATGTTGATGCACGGATGCGCTCCATATGATCGTGTGAAAATGGGTGTAAATTTCAAGCGTTAGATGTGAAAACTCCGGTAGATTATAGCTTTGGCCATAGAATACATATTGTATACATGGCATATTACATACATGATACATGCATGATCATGCATGTATGTATCAAGAGAGATATCAAAAGAGCATTGTTTGAAGGGCATTTTCCCAGTTTCCGTCAAAACAAGGATCTTAGATCCAACAAGAAATTCAGAGGCCACAAATGGCCACAACTTTCATCTTGTTTGACCTTTCTGAAACTCTCGTTGGCTAGGACTGCTGCGGCTCTTTCGACGAGAGCCTTCTGAGATTCCGATGGTTGACCTTGACTCGAAACTGCTTGAGGGCAAGGTGGGGTTGAAACAACACATGTAGACGCTGGCGTTTCATAATGGGGAGCTACATCGCCTAGCTCAACTCATATTTTTAGAAACCTTGTATCCGACCGTTGATCATATTAGATTTCAATACTTGATCAGTCCTTCAACGATCTTTCCTGCCAAACTGCTGATGTTTGGCATTTCACATTCCAACCACATAAGCAGTGTTACCTGGCAAAACCTGCGCTTGATATATGCATGAATCTAGTCACGAATTCAAAGCGGATCTTGGTCTCCCACCCAAGTGGACGAATGAATCATGGGAATGCAACCCAGCCCCTGTGGCGAGGTCAAGATGGTTCCCTTCAGTGTGCTGGTCTCTGCAGGCAGTGCGAGGGTTTGGGGGGAGATTTCATCCACGTCAAACCTGTTCGGTTGGATCGTATTTTTACAGCCGTTCCATTTTTGGAAACTGTATAGTAGTTTGTACAGTGTACTTATTTACCTGGGTAAATTACGGTGACCTCACCAAACAGGGCTGAGAAACCCCGCGGACCCAGTGACATGTTCACACTTGAGCCATTCGCCTCCGTGGCACAGACGCCAGTTGCAACAAACATGAAATCTGGGCTTGTTGTTATTATGACGTATGTTAAGTTGGATAAACCTGGACCGGTTGGATTTGATTTGGTACTGTCAGATTTCGCGCCACCTTAGAACTGTGTCGCTCTTTGAGGACGCAGCTCGAGCATGGACTGGCAAGAGCTTGAAGAAGCAGATTTGGGAGGTCATTGAGATTTGTTCCGTGCAATCTTTCATGTTTTTTTTTCCCACCAGTCACCAATTCATTTCATGCCAATGGAACATAGCTGGGGAACATTTTAATTTTTGCCTTGCCATGTTAAGCCAACCCAAGGTGAAGAGGACGCAGAAGGTATATCTTTCAATTTGTTCTTGGATTTGCGTTGGCATTCTCGAGCTCTTTTTCAGATGACCCGATCCTATGCAGGTGACGTGGACGCAGCGAGTGAAACCCTGTGGGTTCGGGTTCTGTCGAATGATGTTGAATGCTTCAGGTGGAAAGGTCATGGGACAGGTTCAGAAGCTGATAGAAACAAAAACAATCACCACCCTGGTCTCAGTAGCTATATGTGGACTTTGCACTTGAGACTGCACATGTGTTTTGTTACATCTCATTGCTTGACTTGATGCAAGGTTTTTTCATTTTGCCATTGATCTTCTCAGCTGGTGCTGTCCTTTTGGCCTCTTCCACGTTTCAAGCAGGGAACTATCTTTGCAGCATGGCAGACTTGAAGGATTTGAGCCGTGCCAATGGTGGCATCAACTTTCGGCCCTGGATCAGAGAGTATGGGGCAGTGGGGCTTGAGCCAATCTTATGCAAAGGTATCCAATAATGAATTTTGTCGTTTGCGCTGTTTTTGGAAGGGCTGTTTCGTTCAGAGGTTTTGCGGCCCGAAGACTCGAGTTAGTGTGCCCACAATGCTTGCGCTGAAAGAGAAGTAACTTACTCTGCGGTCACGGTTGCGTGTCACACCGAAGACTTGTTGCAAGGGGATATATCATATGATATGATACTTCTCGGTTTCCAAAATCAAGAAATCGAGTCAATGAGCAGATTGTCAAACACGATGTTGCAGTCCACATGATCCAAAAGGATGACTTATAAGTGATTGTGAGTGCTCGTGAGGTAGTGTATTTTTTCTTTGATGATTCTTAGCTGTTTATATACAGTCCTTGCATCCTCAACTGGACACATCCCAAATCGCAGGTGAAGTTGGATGCAAGTTTCGCGGAGGCCTTCCTTGTCGCCACGGCGCAAGACACCTCCACTGTGCTGCCGCTCAACTCGGATGATCCGGATGTGGAGGTGAAGAACACCATCCATGGGACCGTTCAGTTGACGAAGCTCGACCGGAGTGGAGTAGTGTAGACACACGTTGCTGGAACTTCCCTGTGTTGGTACATGTATGTCTTTGGAAGTTCAACTGAAAGACGGTTTTTATTGCTTTCCTGTTGGGGTCATTGGTCTTATATGATTTTGTGTCATCTACTTCTCTCCGCTTCTACTTAGACCATCCTGTCAGGTTTGTGTGAGGCAAATATCAGATGCATGTCAGTTTCAGGTTCATGTGAGATCAGTGTCACGTGTAAATACATGTGTCAGTTTCATGTCAGACCTGTCTTAGATTGATGTCTGAGCTATGCCAGTTTTATGTGGCTTTCTCCTCCTGTTTGAACCTCGCAGGAAGCAACATGCTAAATCATTTTTTGGAGGGCGGGGATACTTCGAAGTTGAATAGCCCAATGGGCGTTACTTCGTGCTGAGAGATATCCAAGCTCCCACTGGGAGAACCGGTCGGGAAGCACGGTTTCACCCCAAAGATGTTTGCCCCGTCCAGTGGAGGAACAGCCACAGCGTGAATAGATTTCTGTGGGTGTAAAACTTTACAGATATGATTGGGGCCTAAAGTTTGTCATTGTGGAACCCTGCACTCAACATGAGAAAACTAAACCGCAACAACGTTTGGCACTTTTGAGCGATGCATTTTCAGTTTTCGAGTCATTTTTATTTTGATTCCATCGGGCCTCGGCCTCGACCATGATATTTTCCCCTGGCTGATTCTTTAAACCCAAGGAACTCTCCACTACCTCGAGTGACCAATGTTGATGTGAAGGGCTTGCGCCAACGCACTGCCAAGTACTCCATCCTCTTCACGCCAATTGCCACATTGCCCAGCAGCTTGTTGATTTCGCATGGTAGCTTTAAACGTTGTGTGCCATGGGGAGAAATACCAGGCCAGAAGATGAATGATGACGAAATGTTTGGCGGTCTTTTTTGAAACTTGCTCAAGTTGCTTCAAGTATCAACCACTTGTGCGCCTTGGCACTGCCTCGTTCTGTTGTTTTTCTGAATTCATCTGAAGTTGCAGGTTCAGTGATCACTTTACCACCAGATCTCAAGAACGCAGACCTCAATATTGAGATTGCCCTCACTGACTATGTTGTAAGCGTGCCTCATGCTTGCGGAAGTGAGGGCAATTCCAAGATGCTTGACTGAAGGTGTGGCCAGGGACACGAGGGTCAAAATGTCCAAGTTGAAGCATGAGGGAAATGTCAGGCCAGTTCTTCGTGACACAAGGGTCAATGGGTCAGGAAGTCAATAAATCCAGGAAGGCCTTTTGGTGAGTAGTTTCCAACAAAGGCAGTTGATCTAGACCGTGGCAGATCCAGAAAATTTACGTATGCTTTGATGCTTTGCAGAGAATTTCCTGCGAAGAATGCTGATATCTAGGTATCTTTTTTGTAATTTGTGATTTCTGGGGGGGACCACCCCAGAACCCTTAAGGCAGGGGGGATGAACTTCCTGCGAAGAATGCTAAGTATATTTTTGGTGTTTTCTTGAAACGCAAGCTTCCGGAGGGTGAAAGATGGTAAATTCACGGAGCAAACTCTAACGGAATGGTGTTTCCTTGTGCCAGGTATCTTTTTTGTTTGTTTGTTTGATTGATTGATTGATTGATTGATTGATTGATTTATTGTTTGATTGTTTGTAGTTTCCAGCACCTTCCAGCTCAGAGCCATGTGCCAACTTGGCCAGAACTTCGCTGAGTTGGTTGAGCCAACAACCTTACTTTCACAGTCAAGACAAACCCAAGGACGGTCCACACTGAATTCTGCCGTTCCTGCAAAGGCAGCTCGTGTAACTTGGTTTGAGAGCAACAGGCGGGCAACAGAGTCGGGCCTCAAGACTGCAAGACCTGATGAAACATGCCTGATTTCAATGCCAACCTTCACGTTTTCTATGTAAGATGTGCGGGCCGATTCTTAAAAAATGTTTCTAACCGTGCCAGAAATGCGCCCGAGGTGAAGCAATTTGCCAAACTGAATGCAGAGACGATCCCCAGTGCTTGGCCTCCTTTGCTGCCAAGAATGGTTGCTACAAGGCAGAACGACGACTTTCCAGAGATTCTGGAAAATGCGATGACTTCGATAAGGACATCCATGACCGACATTGGTTACGCCGAGAACACAAAGAAATCAATCTGACAGGTGGAGGGCAGTGTTTTGATTGGTGGTTGGTGCTACTTGTAATCTCATGTTTTTGTCCAGGTCTCATTCACCGAAACCAAGTTTGAAAAAATACACACACACACAAACCCAGCAGTAAACCAGCGCGGTTTTGTTTTTCACTACATTCATTGCGACCGCAAAGGGGGACCATAACAAGGAAGGGTCACAGTTGGCACAGTTGACATGGTTGACATGCTGTGTGTCAACTGTGCCCACTGTGTCAACCATGTCAACTGTGCCAACTGTGCCGACTGTGCCAACTGTGTAAATTGTGTCAACTGTGCCGACTGTGCCAACTGTGTAAATTGTGTCAACTGTGCCAACTGTGCCCACTGTGTCAACCATGCCAACTGTGCCGACTGTGTGTGCCAACTATGCCAACTGTGTCAACTGTGCCCAGTGTGCCACTGTGCCAAGTGTGCCAACTGTGTCAACTGTGCCCAGCCAAGTGTGCCAACTGTGCCAAGTGTGTCAACTACCAAGTGTGCCAAGTATATGCCGGGTTTGCCAACTGTGCCAACTGTGTCAACTGTGCCCAGTGTGCCAACTGTGCCAAGTGTGCCAACTGCGCCAAGTGTGCCAACTGTGCCAAATGTGTCAGCTGTGTCAACAGTGCTCTTTGTGTCAACTGTGCCAACCCTGGTCCTTTGTCCTTCACTAATTTAAACAAGTTGGATGAAAACGAAGACCCCGATTCAAAAAAATCTTTCAAGAAAACTATCAAATTATCTAAATGGGCGATTAAGAAAAGGTTTGATTAAAACGACAAAGGTGATTTTGTTCCAAGTAAAACATCAAACTACCTAAGTGTGATTAAGAAAAGGAGTGTTTGCAGGTGCAGAGGGGACGGTATACCTGTTCTTCTCAGGTTCCCCCAGCTCTTTTAACATTTGTTTCTCAGGTTCCTCGAACTGTTTTTCTCCACTATCTCTACATTTGTCTCCCAGTTTCCTGCGATTCTCTGCAAACCAATGGCCAGTGCTCCAGCGAAAGTTCTTTGGAGGGTTCCCCCAACTGTTTTTCTCCACTATCTCTACGTTTGTCTCCCAGCTGCAACAAATGGCTGGTGCTTCAGAAAAGGTTCTTTGGAAGGTTCCCCAACTGTTTTGGTGTTTCAGAAAAAGTTGTTTGGAGGATTCCCTGAACTGTTCTTCTCTACATGTGTCTCCCAGTTTCCTGCGACTCTCTGCAACAAATGGCTGGTGCTTCAGAAAAGGTGGATTGGAGGGTTCTCGCAACTGTTCTTCTCTACATATTCCCAGTCTAATACCATCTTCTGAGGCAAATGGCTGGCTGGTGCTTCAGAAAAGGTTCTTTCGAATTGTTCTTCTCTGCTATCTCTACATTTGTCTCCCGGTTCCCTGCGATTCTCTGCAACAAATTAAGGGCTCGTGCTTCAGAAAAGGTTCTTTGGAGGGTTCCCACAACTGTTTTTCTCTACGTTTGTCCCCCAGTCTCCTGCTCGCCCGAGTGTTGCGTGAATTCTCGACATCTCCCATCCGTTGACACCTCCACTTTGCGTCGCTGTTGGGGTATCAGCTTCACCATTTTGCTTTGCCAGTTTCCCACAGGTCGTCTATGCCTTTCAGTGGCTCGTAAAGCGACGTGCTTCACTGCTGACGTCAACGACCGCTGGGGATTTCGCTTCGAGAATGTGAGGCTTCAGTGGCTCAATGAGTTGCCTGGTTGGAAGTTGGAACGAAATCTTTTCACTGATTGCCACCCTGAAGCCGATTACAAGAATGAACCCTTTACTTGGAAGCAGTTGCGCCAATCATATTTGTCCATCATATTAGGGCCTGGGTTTGATCCACTCTTCGCCATGAATCAGGCGTAGCAGATACGTTAGTGCGGAGATGTCGCTATGAACAGAGGGCTAGTGTCATAGTTCCTTTCCCCACAGCAGAGACAATATCAGTTTCTCACATTTGGGCACTCCCTGAGAGCGTTTTTGAGACGTGATTCTTTTGCATCTGGGTGACGTAAGAGGTGGCCGATTTAAAAGAGATTTCTTAAATTCCTAAATACAAAACAGGGAGACCGTTGATTATCATGGAACTTGTGTGAGGCCTTTTGAGATTGCCCTGGTGGGTTTTGCATGTCTCGGTCTTTACCGTAACGAAGAAATCAAATGCACAAGTCATATAAGGGTATGGTTTCACATTCCCCCCTACACTTTGTGAAAACGATCATCCCTAGTGTTTAGGCAATTGGATTTTGGGCTATGTATATAGTATATTGATAGTTTATTTGTATGTAAGTAACAATTCAATCAGACAAACGCTCCAACATGTTTTTGTATTGTCAGTTTTGGATAGTTTTGGTTTCCTGACGATAATGTTGCAGTGGGACATAATGTGGCTTTGTATTGGCAAATATTGTTGCGTGACGTTGATGGTTGGCAGATTTCTTGAGTCGAAACCTCTTTGGTTTTAGCCATCGGTTTTGCTGGTATGGGCCTGTCCTTGTTTGGCTGTTTGGAAGTTCCTCCGCTTCCGGTGGCTTAGGTTGGCAGAGTTGAAAATGGCGTTGGCCCTGGCTGTGGGCGACCAGCAGCTTGACAGCAACGAAGAAACGCTTCAATTTCGCCTCGGTGAGCCTCAGGCGGGTTGGGTTGGGAGTTTGGAGCTTCACCAATGAGCTCGTGGACAGTGGACGTTCACATTGGAAGGTATCTTCCTAGGTATTTGAAAATCAAGGACAAACTAGTTATATACTTCAACATGTAGATTCTACAGTGTTTCGATTTTTTTCATCCCACGCAGTTTCGTTGCACCGGGAGGTTTGGACAGTTTTGGCCAATGTGGTCGGTGATACTTGGCGTGGACAGAAGGTTACCATCAACGCCACTGGCACTGTTCAAGATGATGGTGTTGTTGATGTGACTTTAAGGTCATATCAACCTCAGAGGGTTCGAAATATGACAATGACCATGGCTGTGCTTCTGTCAGACTCCAATTTTCAAACATCTTGGATTGCAGTTGACAACAAAGTTGACAATGCCAGTGGAATGTTTGACTCACAGTGTTCTGAAAGTGCATTCCTGCGAGCTCGCTTCCACATCTGTGGCAACGAGTGGGGTTGGGGCGCGCAAATCAATCAGGTTTATTTAGAACCATGGACACCAGGAGAGCGAAGCATTTTCTTTCAGATTCATGACAAAGATGACAAGGAGCGGTCACATCAAACCAAGGTGCACGAGGTCAAAGTGCAGTTTGAAGATGGAAATTCTCCAGCTGTTTGGGCCATTCCAAAAGATCCAAAAGAGAGGTGTGAATTCCAAACAGTCAGTGCTGAGGGCATACCATACTCGGAAGATTTGAGCACGGCGGCTGGCCAAGCTGAGGTGGCTCTCGGGACGTCACCTCCAGCACTGTGCGAGTTCATCAGCCGGGGCTGCGCAAATATCACAATGGTCGGTCCGAACAAATCTTTCGTGCGGAAATTTGAGAACATCCTTTTCTGGGGTATTTATGATTCAAGGTCCGCAGCTTCCTTGGTTGATCGTTTTAGCTCTGGGATTGCGCTGGTTTTGCGTTGCTTCCGGCAGGCTGAAACCAAGAGCAGATCTCTGCGGAAGGGTGAGTGCAGATGTGTTGTGGATTAAGGGAATATACAGTGGGTCAATGGTATTGCCGCTGAAAGTCGAGGACCTCGTCAAGATTGTATCGCCAAACGCCTCCGAAGTTGACGAGGACTTGGTTCGAGATGCTTGCAGCTTTCTTCTCAACAAAAGCAACCTGGAGATGAGAAGTGCAATTATGGAGAGCTTAGCTGGTGCTGCTTTCAAGACCAGCAATCCATTGTCAGTGCGGTTGGTCGGAAAGGAATGTTTCAACTACAGCCAGATAGGAAGTCGGGGGGTCCGAAAAGTTGTATCCCTTGCCTGGGATTCTGCAAAGGCGGACAGCAATGGACTTGAAATTCTGAATCAAGCCTTGCGCTGGGGGAATGCAAACTTTGCGGAATCCATGCTGCAGTTTGCGGCGTCTGATCGATGTGCGGGATGCGCAGATGTCTTGCAGGAACTCCTTCGTGTGACGGGGCGCAATTGGTCCTCGCTGGTCTTCAAAAAATTCTCTCTACACCCCGGCCAGAACTCCGTAGCGTTTCTTCAAATCAATGCTACAGTGCCATGGATATGTGTTGACGAGTTGGTGGTTGAAAGTGAACGCAAAAAAATTGGCCTCCCTCTTGCATTTGGACTGCAGAATTTCTTACAACAACTGGACATGTGCACACCACCGGTCTCAGAGTTGGAGGCGCCGTTTGCGGAGCTGATTGGCTTGGAAACAAAGCTCCCAAAGACCCTGCGTTTGAAGCTGGACATTGATGGAGTGCCAATGTTTTTCCAAAAGCTCCCCTTGATTTTTACTCAGCTGAAAAACTTGGAGTTGAAGCTTTCCTTGTACAAAATGGATGATGCCCGGACAAGCACCTTTTGTGACGAAGTCGTGAAGCAACCGAGCGCCAAGCTCAAGGAAATGAAATTTGATGGAGGCAAAATTCATGCCGAGGGAATGATTGCCATCTCGAAAATGGTCGCAGCGCTCCCTGAGTTGGAGCGCCTCGATGTCTCGTCGAATCATATTGGTGATGATGGGTTCGAGGCTTTCAGTGAAGCGATGGCCCCCGTGGCTTCAAAATCCAAACTCAGATTCATCGATGTTGAGGATCAGAATGGCAACTTTGGAAACGTTGGGGTGCAAGCTTTGGGGAGGACTTTGGCTCTCTTGCCAGCTCTGGAAGAGGTTGTCATTAGGGACAATGAGAACATTACAGATGAAGGCCTAGTTGCTTTTTTGTCCCCCTTCCTGAATAAAAGCTTGCTCAGCCTTCGGAAAATCTATATCAGTAGGACAAACGTGTCAGACGCAGGAGTCGCAGTTCTTGCGGAGCTTATGGAGAAGCACCCTCTTGAGGAAATCTCAATTGGTTCCACCATGATCACAGATGAAGGCTTACGGCTTTTGGGCCATGCCCTGCAGAATGCAACGTGTCTTTTGAAAAAGGTCTATGCTTATCAGCAGCGTGAGAACAAAGCTTGGAGCGATGAAGGAGTTCTCGACTTGCTACAGGGTCTTAAGCACTGTCCAAACTTGGTTTATGTGGACGTGGAAGGACCAAAGCTTAGCAACGAGACGATTCAGAATGCTTCGGTGGCGCTTTCAGGTTGGCGAAATTTGACCAAGCTCTCTGTGACCTATGGCGACGTGGAGTACAACCTGAAAGAGGAGAACCCTTTGCTCTGAGCGTGAAGGGGAAGGTCAGGAAAAAGTGGGCGCTTGGTGTTTGCTGCGTCTCTTCAAGATGTGGGCCTCATGTGATTCATTACTGTCTGTCATGGATGGTTCTAACTTGTGGTTGGTGTTCATGTGTTCATCAGCAGCCCAGCAACAGCAAACAAGTTGGTCATAGATTTCCGAGTTGATTTCGAATCATCTACGCTCCAGGCAGAGGGTGAAATGAGTTTTGTTTCAGCTGCTTGCCAACTCACTGACCAAAATTTCTCCATCATACAGGGTAAAGGACAGTATCAACCGCCGAAAGAGCCGTTTTAGCCATCGAAGCAAAAGGATGTTTTCGCCCGCTGGCTACCGCTGCACAACTTCACCCACCAAGAGTCTGTCCAAGGCTTTTTTTTCAAACGCTTGTTGTGTCGTGTCCTTCCATGGGCATAGTTTGGACTGAACATAGGGAGTAAGAAGATCACAACAATCTTAACTACCAGGGTTTTTATGTTGAAACATTTTGAAACAACAGATGGTTTTTGTTTATTTGTTTCCACTTTTTTTGCTCGTTTGGTGGATCTGTTCGGGATACTGCCTGATAGGTGTCTGTTCGGATACCGCTCCAGGACTGACATGCGTTGTACTTGTTTGGTGGGCAGATTTTCGATAGTTTTTGGTGTTGTCTTCCAACAACAGGCACCAAAAGGTGTTTGATGTGAATTGTTGCAGTGATTGTTGTTCATTTCAATGATCACCGATCAATTTTGCTCCTGGAATTTTCTTGGGAATCAGGCGCAAAGACAACACAGGTTGAAAGACTAGAAGCGGACAAAACATTTGTAGCTTTGCTGGAAGGACTTTGGCTCCGGATCATCACTTGGACATCTCGGACACGTTGCGTTGGTGGTCCCTTTCCTTGCTGCAGCACGAGAGCGATATACCCAAAGGCACCGGTTCATAGGATCTGATGACGAGTGTAACGATTGTAACGTGAAGCTTTAAAACACAACCTGTTTTGCTGTGATTTTTTTGAGTCCAGACAGAGCCGAAGATTTCGACGTAGCATCAAAGAAGGCATTTTAGCTTCTCTCAATGGAGAGTTTGATGATAAGAAACTTGCAGAAACCTCCGCTTGCTCAAGCATGAACATGACCCCAGACACCCCAGACCCTGCAGAGGCAGCCATTCTGCAGCTGCAACCTGACTTTGCATGAATGCAGCAGCCGGTCTGAGACCACCTTTGCAATTGGGATTGAGCCAAAGGTTCAGCATCGCTTGGCTCACATACAAATCGTCCTGTTGATATGTGTTGATGAAAAACATCTATTCTCAGAACTAGCTAAACATGATTGATCAAAAGGATTACAGACATCCCTAATGGTGTGTATAGAGTTATTGTGTTGTGGGGTATAGGCTGACTCAGTGTCACTGATTGAGCTTGGTGCATGAACATTCGCAAGGCTCCGGGCATGTGCCGGAGCCATAATATCACACTTTGGCATGTTGGGATGTGGCTATCTCATGAACCCGTAAGAAACCCGCAAAGGCGTTGCCCAGGCTGTTTTTGAGTAGGGTTGACCCACAGATGTCTTGATTTTTTGATGATGGTTTGCAAAGCCTTGTGCTTTCGTTTGTTTCTTGACGTTTGGACACCAAGAGATATCGCGGTGGATAGGGACATCAAATCCACTGCAACCACTGCCCTCCGCTCCAACGGTGATTGTTCACCGGAGGGCTGTCCTTGTTGCGATGGCTTCGATGGGGAGCTGATGTTTCCAGAATTAAGCAAATCGGGTCAAGAGTCTAAAACAGTCCTCCGAACTTTTGCGCAAAGTTTGCACGGTAGCACCTTGAGATGTAGGTGCTGAGGCTTTCTTCAGCATTGGCGTGTAGATTCTGAGGATTGAACAGCTTGAGCCATTAGCGACATCATGTTGGTGCTGAGTGAAACCTTGCATTGTAACATATCATCAACATCCATCAGCTGGCATTCTTAGCATCCATTTAGGCTCTCAGTTTGAGTATTTTGTTTTCTGATTTTGTTTCGGTAGCTGGGCTATGTGAACATGAGACTCGTTTTCCCAGTTTGGCCTCTGCTTCTGCATGTAGTGGCCCTACGCACACACGAGAATTTTGAGGAGACTCTCACTACGGTGAAGATAGACGATTGTGATTCGTCATGTGAACCCCGCGATGATGCCCGTCACGCTGGCGAATTCATTTTGAAGTCAGGAAGTGGCATGGGTGGCATCAGTGGCATCAGTGGCCACGTGTCAGACTACTATGTGAGCTCCGGGAAGTGTGGAGATGGGCCAGGAATTCAAAATGTCAATGTCGTCCCAGATTTGAACCAGGAGGACCCTGTGAACAAGTCCTCGTTGTTGATCTCAGTGGAGCCTCGCGAGTTGGATGCAAAACAAAAAGCAGGCAGTGAACTACACCTTTGCGCAGTGATGGCTTCCAATAAAGATCAATGTTTATGCAGGTGGGGATGGTCTTGACATGTCGTGACATGCGTTGATATGTGGTGACTTGTGTTATTTCCTTTCACCTTAGTCTGGGCCAGTGTGCTTAGTGTGCTAGATGCCTTTGCCAGATGATGTTGTAGCTGTACTTTGGAAGCAGCCTTTGCATTTGTGGCATTTATTTCACTGTCCATATTTGCTGGATGCCTCTGCCAGATTTATTTCTTCCGGCCCTTTTTTCTCTCATTCATGCAGTCTCCATGGTTTGATTTTCACCTTTGGGGTCTACGCTGCTGGCTTCTGCACTTCTGTAGACTTTTCTGCACACTGGGCACATTAGACCTTTATACTTTGGTAAATCAGGTTGGAAGTGGGAAAGAACCTTTGGAAAAAGCTAGTGATGTTGAGTCATGTTGTGCAACTGCCAGTTTCCATGTCACTCAGGGTGCAGACTGTCCACAGTTCGATCACGTTCGATCTTTGATGCTCGACGCAGGCTTCATTTGGCGCCTGAAAGGAGCAACGGCCGCATTTTGCGGCTGCTGCAGCCAGCTATACCTTTGACAGCTAAAAGGAGGGAGGACTGGTGGCTGGTTCCATTTCAGGGAGGTTGACTGAGAGAAGGGTGTGTGTAGTGGTGTAAAATGGTGCAAAGTCGTGTTTTCTCATGTTTAATGTTTGAAGACTGGTGAAAGTGATTGCATTGCTCTGCCCCTGTTTTTGCCAAAGTAGTGGAAGAACTGGAAGAACTGATCTTTTGAAGTGGTGAGCAGCATGCAATCATCGCCCAGCGTTTGAACATTATCTTTTCCAATCTATAATATGTTTCCACGCACCAAGTAGATCACAGAGAACATTGCAGACATGCTTTTCAACTGGCATCAATCCACATTCAAGCCACACCAATCTACATCGATCTACATCTTCACATCTGAATCTGTCTCCAGTTTGGGTTTCCATGGGCTGGGAGTCGAACAGACGGAAGGAAATCGAAGCAAAGCTTCTTCGACTTCCCTATGAGTGCCCGGACTGGTTTCCAATTGATGTGCCGGTTCCTTGGACGAAAACTTGGAATTTCATCACTGTGGCGGTGCAGTTCATGTGTGAGCCTAGCTTCGGTTTCCTTGGCAGGTGGCCTCCTCTCCTATAGTCTCAGGTTTAGGTTTGTTGAGAGTTATGCCTCGTTTTCACTTTTGTTCACCCAGAGTACTTCAGCAAGTGGTGCACCCTCTCTAGGAATGTTCTTCCAACATCCCATATAGAATGCTCTTCTAACATGCATTGTTGGCTATTTTGAGTTTGCAGTTGCTTACATAAAACTGATACGTTGGACCGTTGTTTCGGTGAATGTTGCGGGTCTCCTACATGAATCTGTAGGACTTGGGTGCGACACTTGCGCCGCCTCAGGTGCTTGTTCTGATAGGACTTTTCTTGGCCCTGCTTCTGTCAGTGGCCCATACCCTCTACAGCCTCTACAGCCTTCGGAAGCTCTCTTATGATGATGATGCAGTACCATCTGAGATGCCAGAAGACAAGGAAACTGGAATCTTGGGTGGGGTTGGGACAAGGTGAAGCTTTGGTTCAAAACAATCAAACAACGTGGCAGCTGATCCGATGCATCACCAAAAAGATACTCTGAATGGTTTGTGCTCCTCAGTCCACTTATTCAGTTGTGTTTGTGTGCAGTATGCAGGTGAATTAACCCCCGCTGTCTAGGGCCGGGCCATGCCATATTATTAAAGCTTCTGGATATATGTAAATGTTCTCAGTCCCTCTAAAATTACATCGGTAATGAACATGATGATAAACCCATGGATTTTGGTGTCTCTAATATTGACACAAAAACACACCCACTTTTTGCAGAACATGCTTGGAACTTCTTGCAGCCTTTGGACCTGCCGATTCTGGATACCAGGATCGCCTTCCTGCCATGCAACTTCCCAGTCCGATGATGGATTTGAAGACCGGAGCCATGCAATCACTGCGCTTGACGACGCTGATGACTTCACTCCAAGCTGTCGTTTTGCGCAAGATCAGCAGCTTGGACGGGAAAAAACAAAAAACTTCCGAAGATGAAGATGGATCGTCAATTGAACATGGATCACTGCTTGGTGGTTTCATTTGCTTTCATTTATTGATCAATTTATTTATTTATTCAATTATTTTTTATCTATTTATTAATTTTTTCATTTCTATATATAGTATACTATTTTTACCATTGAACATGGATGCTATGATTACTGAATTTGAGTGTAATTCTTTTAGATCAGTTAATCAAAACTGCCAAGCAAAGCATCATTAGAGGACCAATTGTACAATCCAAGATGTTGAACCGTATGCTGTATTCGCTGCACATGAAATGTAGGGTTTCATCAACATGTTCCCAAATTTGTCGATTTCCCATATCTATATGTATGGTTTGGGGGTGGCAGGGGAGATTTTGCAAGCAAACCCATGCTATAACTGCTATTTAATGAAAAAGAGGTATGGGTATTTGTTGAGATAGTTGGCAAAGGATATAACCCTTGAACTCCAAGACTCTGAGACAGTCATGTAGATCTATGTGAGCAACGATGCCAATATTTTTTGCATTCATCACCTAACACTTACAGGATCTTCCAGGTTGGATGGTGTGCCAATGATGAAGTATTATTTCCATCGGTTCCCAACAAAAATCATGCTGTTGCTGGTGGAAACAGATTCATTTTGTGGCCACAGGAACGGACGCTGATTCTCTTGTCGTTCTATGTGTCACTCTTTGGCCATGCGTTTTTGGCTTTGTCGGCCTCTGGCGCTCTTTCCGAAGTATGTGCCAACTGCAGCTGGCGCACGCAATGCTGGCGCGAGGTGTATGTCCAACACAACCTGCAAATGCACGAGTCTATGATCTTTTCATGGTGGTTGGGACGCCTGGCCATGTATATAGTCACTTTCGGGGCTTTGATTTTGTTGAGATCAAAGTGGCAAATTGCTGTCTGGAATCAATATATTGCACTTGGATTCTCCATGGTCCCGCAGTTCAGCGACTAGGAAAGCACATGGCAGTCTTAGTGCACGCGTTAGATTTGGAATATCAGGATCAATAGCCATATGGGGAATGTAGGACATAGGCTACTCGCTTTGAAGGGTGAAGAAGTCTCTCTAAAGAGCCATGTTTTTAGCGCAGATAGTTGCCCCCTCAAGGACAGTGCTCTTGGCCATTTGCGTGGCATTGGCCTTGGCAAATGATGGCTTCTACACAGTGTGTGCTCTGATCTTCGGTCTGTTTCTCGGCCCATCTCTGAGCATTCTCGGGGAGCTACAAAAAGCGAGTGTCCAAGATTCTGCGCTGAGTGAAACAGTTGGAACCTATCGACTGAAAGGACTGATGCTATCGTCCGTGATGTCATTCTGTTTGTGCAACTTCAGAGATGTTTTCCAAACCAGGATATTGATGTAACATCACGTAGCGGCGAATGCTTAAGGTCTGAATAATGTACTGTATCCAACAATAGTTCACAAGACAGACTATTTGGATATCCCTCAGGTCCCTTAAGACTCTTTTGTTTTTGGAGCGTTTCCTTTTCTGTGTTGAGCGCGAAATCAGCCGCAAGAAATGAAAGATAGTTTTGGCGCACCGGTGCGCTCCATGTGATCGTGTGAAATTTTGTGTCCGAATTGTGAATTTCAACCGTTGGATGCCGCGGATGCCGAATTTGACGAAAAACTCAGGTAGATTTTAGGTTTGGCCATAATATATGGAGTATGTACATGGCATATTGCATACATCATACATGCATGATCATGCACGTATGTACCAACAAAAATATCAGGAGTTTTAGGAGCATTTTCCCAGTTTTCATCAACAACGAAGATCTTAGATCAACAAAAATGAGAGGCCACAAATGGCCACGACTGAAACTCTTGTTGGCTAGGACTCCTGCGGCTCTTTCGACGAGAGCCTTCTGAGATTCCGATGGTTGACCTTGACTCGAAACTGCTTGAGGGCAAGGTGGGGTTGAAACAACACATTCAGACACTGGCGTTTCATACTTGGGAGCTACATCACCTAACTCAACTCATACTGTTAGAAACACTGTAACCATTGATCATATTAGATTTCAATACCTGATCAGTCCTCCAACGATCTTTCCTGCCAAACTGCTGATGTTTGGCATTTCACATTCCAACCACATAAGCAGTGTTACCTGGCAAAACCTGCCCTTGATATATGCATGAATCTAGTCACCAATTGAAAGCGGATCTTGGTCTCCAACCGGAATGCAACCCAGCCCTGTGGCGAGGTCAAGATGGTTCCCTTCAGTGTGCTGGTTTCTGCAGGCAGTGCGAGGGTTTTGGGGAGGTTTCAGCCAACCTGTTGGGTCGGATGATCGTAGTTGGACAGTCATTTTTCATTCTTTAAAGAAAAAATATAGTCACTGTGGTTCTTTCTGGATAATTTCTTGGGTGCTGGCAAGCTGTGTCTGAACACTAAACCCCTCTGGGCCACATGAAAGAAAGACGTGTGTATAAGTAAAGCCCATCAAAGAAACGCTCTATTTCACGAATTTGAGGATGGGTGAGATATTTTAGTTTGCAAACGCTTAAGAAATAAAGTTTTGACCGAGCGTCCAGGTTTTTGAGTGTGACAGACATCCAACTTATTTGCGAAGATCTGCGTTGTGGCTGTGTTGTTGAAGTTAGTAGGCTCGCCGCGCCAGATGGCACTCATGAATGAAAGTAATGTGCAAACGGGTCTTTTTTCATGCTCATGAGGTATGCCCCCAACTTCATTTCCTTAAATAATTGGGCTCGTAATTCGGCTGCTGATTGTCCACTTGTCCTCAATGTTAAAACTGGATAAACCTGGACCGGTTGGATTTGATTTGGTACTGTCAGATTTCGCGCCACCTTAGAACTGTGTCGCTCTTTGAGGACGCAGCTCGAGCATGGACTGGCAAGAGCTTGAAGAAGCAGATTTGGGAGGTCATTGAGATTTGTTCCGTGCAATCTTTCATGTTTTTTTTTCCCACCAGTCACCAATTCATTTCATGCCAATGGAACATAGCTGGGGAACATTTCAATCTATCCCCTGCCCGGTTAAGCCAACCCAAGGTGAAGAGGACGCAGAAGGTATAGCTTTCAATTTGTTCTTGGATTTGCGTTGGCATTCTCGAGCTCTTTTTCAGATGACCCGATCCTATGCAGGTCACTCGGACACAGCGAGTGAAACTGTGTGGGTTCGGGTTGTGTTAAATTATGTTGAATGCTTCATGTGGAAATGTCATGGGACAGGTTCAGAAGTTGGTAGAAACAAAAGCAAACACCACCCTGGTCTTACTCCAGCTATATGTGAAGTTGACACGTCGATTGCACATGTGCTTTGTGACATCTCATTGCTTGACTTGATCCAAGGTTTTTTCATTTTGCCATTGATCTTCTCAGCTGGTGCTGTGCTTTTGGCCTCTTCCACGTTTCAAGCAGGGAACTATCTTTGCAGCATGGCAGACTTGAAGGATTTGAGCCGTGCCAATGGTGGCATCAACTTTCATCCCTGGATCAGAGAGTATGAGGCATCCGGGTTTGAACCAATCTTACACGACAATGATATCCCAAAATGATGTTTGCGCACTTTTTTGGAAGGGACTGTTTTGTTCAGAGGTTTTTTTGGCCCGAAGTCTCTAGTTAGTGTGCCCACAATGCTTGCGCTGAAAGAGAAAGTAACTTACTCTGCGGTCACGGTTGCGTGTCACACCGAAGACTTGTTGCAAGGGGATATATGATATGATATGATACTTCTCGGTTTCCAAAGTCAAGAAATCGAGTCAATGAGCAGATTGTCAAACACGATGTTGCAGTCTACATGATCCAAAAGGATGACTTATAAGTGACTGTGAGTGCTCGTGAGGTAGTGTATTTTTTCTTTGATGATTCTTAGCTGTTTATATACAGTTCTTGTATCCTCAACTGGACACGTCCCAAATCGCAGGTGAAGTTGGATGCAAGTTTCGCGGAGGCCTTCCTTGTCGCCACGGCGGAAGACACCTCCACTGTGCTGCCGCTCAACTCGGATGATCCGGATTTGGAGGTGAAGAACACCATCCATGGGACCGTTCAGTTGACGAAGCTCGACCGGAGTGGAGTATGCTAGAGCTTCCCTGTGTTGATACATGCATGTCTTTTTGAAATTATACTGAAAGACGGTTTTTATTGCTATCCTGTTCGGGTCATTGGTCTTATATAGTTTTGTGTCATCTACTTCTCTCCTCTTCCTCCTTAGACCATCCTGTCAGGTTTGTGTGAGACGAAGGTCAGATGCATGTCAGTTTCAGGTTCATGTGAAAAAATATGTAAACATTCCTTCTGGGAAGTATATATATGTACATAAAATATGTGTATATATGTGTATATACATACCTATGTAAAATGGATGAGTACCGGTATTATGCTGGCTTGTCATAAAAATGGATGAGTACCGGCATTATGCTGGCTTGTCATAAAAATGGATGAGTACCGGTAT
>DF244156.1:0-30162 GCA_000507305.1 Breviolum minutum Mf 1.05b.01 | reverse complement strand
TATTGTTGACTGAAATTGCTGTTAGTTTCAGGGAGTGTACACCCCTGAAAACAAACGAATGTCCCCAACAAAAGGGACTATTTCAGTACAAAATACATCTGAACCAACCATTGATTTTCAGGGGACATTCGTTAGTTTTCAGGGGAGTATCTAGATGTTTTAACATTGTGTTAAATGCCTGCATTCCTTTCACCAAGAGTTTCCCTCCCCCCCAGTGGTGCCACCCCCGACTTGGATATCCCAAGAAGTGGATGGATCAAAGGTTCGGATCAGTGGGTTATAAGCCTAATATATCGGTTAAGTGGGTGATAAGTGATAACCCTAATATATCCCATTGATATGTCACCTTATAACCTGTTTACCAGCAATTTTACTAAATTGCTGAGACATCCTGGCAGGAAATATGATAAATATGGCGTGATTAGGGGGGATTGTTAACCACCATGCAGGAATCTGAAGGCCCCAAAGGCAACTACATAGTCAGCCTACCCCGCCGCCTAAGGTACCCCCCTCAGAAACCAGGGTTTGATAAGGCCTTAAATTAGTAAGGGATCATGGTGGTTAATGGGGTAGGTTGGGGGGGCGGTAGGTTGACTACAGTCACTAAAACTTGGGTGAGTATGGAGCGTGCATTTACCAGGGCACATTACTATAATTCCTAAACCTGGCAATTCTGCTGGCGACCTTTTTGGGATGGTGAAAAAGTGACCCTTTTCAATGGTTGTTGGTGACGTGACCTCCAACGAACGATCGGGCATGAAAGGGTCACGTTGTTCAAATCACCTGGAACCTGAAGTCAGATTCTTGTTGGGGGTGGGAAGAAGTCCCTTAGTAGGGTGTCCATGGTACTTAGTAACTGGATTATATATAACCCGTATATAGGTAGGTTGATTTCGTCCCCTAAATAGGTTATAAACCAACTTAGTAACCATTTACCAACTTCCATAAACATCCCAGTACTAAATCACCAACATTTAGGGAAATTCCCAACCTGAACGGTCACGAGGAAAGTTGCCTAGTGCTTGGACGATCATTCCCCAATTAGTAAGTAAGTGGTTAATAAGCCATGATTCATCAGTTCCCTAAGGATCGGGTTGTTCCCCTCCCAAATGGCCTATAAATGGGTTTGGCCCGGGCCAACTACTTATTAGTAACTGGGATGATCCTCCAAGTATAGGAACCCCCAACATTCCGCCTCCAGATTCTCCTTCTCGCACATCTCAGGCGTGTCTCATGAGTCTCATGGCAGTCAGAATTCATGATTTTTGGGCGAAACTTTGGCGCCCCGTTCGCTGGAATCATGGGTGGCTGATGGGAGTTGGATGTGTTGGGTTTTTGGGATTTTTTCTGGTGAAAAACACAAAAAAACAACACGAAAGAACTGAACATCAAAAAAGAAGAAGTTCCGAGTCGTCTTTCCCAATTGGGGTCGACCGCCTTTTTTTGTCAGAATCCAAGTGTTCGAGATGCACTCCAATTTATATATGCATGCACGAGAAATTTCCACGTTTTTGTGTCACTTTTCTGTTTCGCATGCTGAAGGGCGAGGAAGTCTTCTTTGCTTCTCTTTCTGCAAGTCGTGCAGCTCCGTGACTTGTGGTTACGAGCCGTTCAGCTGAAAATTTCGGCAAATCTTTGACCAGGTATGTTCCCCTTCAATGTCACAACCAACCCCCCACCCCCATGGGCTTATGAAGCCACCATCATTGTCCCACAAATAAGGCCTTATTTTCAAAAGGCGGTGGTGGTATTGGGGGGGGTTAGCCGGTTAGCCTCAAATTCCTATAATTCCCTAAGGATCCTGGCTCACCTTGTCAGATGATGATTGGTGTGTATAATCACCTATTCAGCAAGGTATTTAGAATTGCATCCCTGGAGATTGTATGTTAGATACCACCTGGAAAGTAGATAAACCCTCTGGTAAGCTAACACAGTTGGCTGGAAAACCACCATTTTTACAAGGAGATACATCTTCAAATGGTGGATTTCCCATGGTGAATATTGTTGTATTAGGTTACCGGTGTGTAACAGTCCCAACATAAAAATTCATCATCTCCTCCCTTCCAGAGATCCATTTATCATCATTTATCCCCATGTTGGACGGACACAGCTGTCGTTTTCCGCACTGGCTGTTTTCCGCCCACACGCACCGTGCAGAGCAACTAACGTGGATCAGGATTCGATCAAACCCCACTGGGAAGTGAGAAACGGATGTTGCAACCAAAGGATTCTCGATGAGAAAAGTGAGCCCAATAGTTCATCCAATGTTGCTGTCTATGTTGTGGTCGTCGTTATCCCCAACTAAGGTTATTTAAACAACATGATGCGACTTGCATGATGACAAACAAAAAATGACGATGTTTCTTCTAAACCCCGTGTGTTTTTTGTCTAACATCCAGCATGTTCAACGTTTTTGTTAAGGATAAACTGCAGGGTGTTTTTCTCGACGAGACGACCCTTCAAGTGGGCTTCCAATCCAAGTTCCTCAAAGACCTTCATCTCCCAAACCTGAAGTAAGGTGCCAGTTGGTGGTGAGGTACTAGGGTGTCCATGGCACTTGGTAAATTGATTATTTCACCCCTATATAAGTAGGTTGATTTCGTCCCCTAAATAGGTTAGTTATAAACCAACTTACTAACCATTTATATACTAACTTCCATGGACATCCCAGTAGAACACTGTTCGAATTGAGCAATGAAAAAAAAGGAGCCTTTTTGTGCAGGGGTCATTACTAGGTGGTGCTTTGAACCCATCTGAGAAATATGATCGTCAAATTGCATCATTTTCCCCAAGTAGGGGCGAAAATGAAAAATATTTCAAACCACCAACCTTGGCTTCAAATGTATATTTGCTAAAGTTTTTCTTTTGCATGTTGCGACTGCATGGGGTCTAGCCTGCCGCCGCGAGAAGCACGCCACAGATTTTATGCACGGAAAGATTTACCAACGGGCTGGACTGGACCGAATCCTCAGTGTGCAAGCAGAGGGTTACGAGGAGGCACCTGTCAGATCAAAGATGCGACGTCATTTTTCGAGGAGATTCATAGCGGCCAACTTGGAGTCGCTGCGGTCGCCAACTTGGTTGTGTTGCCCTTGTCTGATTGGATCCTACAAGCAGCTTGCCTTTGCGAGTCTATCTTTTTAAAGCAGATGTCTACCAATGTCTTGACATGAGTTTGCAATTATTTTGCTGATGTATATTCATTTGTCCCATTATACCGACTTGGCACACATTTTTGAGTCCGATTCCCATTTTTGGTGCAGCACTTCAGTGCAGTCGCTTAGCTTGTTTCGTCGTGCTATAGCACCTTGGTGTCTCCGTGTTGTCCATGTTGCAGACGGGCCTGGCCCACTTCGCGCGTTGCGTTAAACTTCAATTTCAGCCCCCTTGAGCAGCCTCCCATAAATAGCCAGCCTTGTTAAGGGATTCTCAACCACCAAGTCCAAGCCTCAGGGTTGCCTTTTCGACCCCAAATTCGGATCCAAGGTCCCCGAACCACCACGGTGGAGATATTGATCTTCCACATTGCGATCAATGACCTTAGTCAAGCTTTTCAAGCTGGAAGATCCAATTTCTAAATGACTTGGAAATTGGACCCCCGAATCCAGTTGGATCCGCTCCACTTATAGGGGTGAAATAACCCCGGTTACCCATTTAATCCCATTTATAAGGCCATTTATAGGGGCCCCATAACTCCACGATATGGGTCGCCACGATTTGGGTTTTGTCTCACAATTTGATGTCCCAAACACTTACAGCGGTTTCCCACTGGAACATGAAATCATTATGGCTGTATAGTCAACCTACCCCCGCTAACCCCCCCCCCCCAGAAATAAGGGTTTAATGAGGCCCAGAATAAGGGTCTAATCATCTTCCAAACCATCAGGTTCAGGTTCTATGTCAATCTTTGGGTGTGTACCCTCCCTGAAACCAACATTTCGCACCTGGTTGGAATACGATTGTTTCCTTTTGGGGCGTTAAACGGCCTATTCTCAGGGCCTACGTTTGTCAGTTTCAGGGGAGGGTATGTCACCAAACATTTCAGGTATCCTAAGATGGAGGACTCCTCACCTGAGCTGTATGGATGTAAGGCTTGCGGCTTAACCAAGTGTGATATGCTGCTTAGTTCTCTTCGAACCCACTACCACCAATCAAGTACCAGGAAATATGTCCGGAACATATCAACATGTATTATAGAGTAATGGCACCTTACCATCCCATGTGATTTACAAGTTTATTTTTTAAATTCAGGCAATATTTTCGGTGAAAATAGTCCAAAAAGAACAACCTTACTGGGCTGTCCATGGTACTTAGTATCTAGATTATAACCCCCATATAAGTTGGTTGTAAGTCCCAACCAACTAGGTTATAAACCAACTTACTAACTAGCTACTAACTTCCATGGACACCCTAGTAAAGTACGTTTCGGCTTTCAGTGATTTCAGCCCATCTAAAAGATCTGATCATCAAATTGGCTTCATCTTCCCCCAACGTGTTTCCCGGTGATCTTTTGAAGAAATTGAAAGGCCATGGTCACAAAGTCAATAAAAATGAAATGTATCTCTTGTTGTTCAAGACAATGTGTTTTTACATGTTCTCCATTTTAATTTCAATACATTTACTGTGCTCGAATCCGTAAAAAGCCACCAACTAAACAAATCAAAACACGTGTCAAAAAAAATAACATTTCTCACCACCAAAAAACCTGGTTGATGCTCAACGCCTTCCTTGTTGCTCATGTGCACGTCATTTAGGATCCGGAAAATGGTTATCCAAGCTGCTCATTTGCTCATCAACAAGCAGAGCCCAGATATAGACTTTCACTCCAAAACTGTAGTGATATGATGAATCAGTTCGATGGCTCAGTAGAATCATCGTTCATTCACCAAAAAAAATGCTGCCAAAAATCCCATTCCAAGTGGTTGAGCCACCCATCCGGAAAATATGATAGTCAAATTGGGTTCATCTTCCCCAAATTTCGGGATGAAAACAAAAAAATAGTGTGTAACCACCACCTATAGATATACACATATTGTAAACATGGTTAAATCAATCTATATCTCCATCTATCAGGACACCGTCCCCAAAAAGGTCCCAAAAAATCCTATCGAATCGGATCCTCCATCGTCAATTTGAGCGACATCGGAGCCAGAATAGCCCTGCAGGGGATCCACCGTCAAGGCTGCTACACCTGAGTCCGAGGATCCAACAACAAGGGGTGCATAGCCTCGGAAAATAGGGTTTTTCCTTGGAAATCTGGAGATTCCGAACTTGGAAACCACCATTTTTAGGGGGGCAAGCTGTTTGTTTCGGGGAGGGTACTCTTCAACTCAACTTTGCGTGGTTGTTGGTTGGTTGGTGTTTGTTGGTGTTTGTTGGTTGGTTCGTTATATGTACAGTATATATACAGAAAGCCCGAGAGATATCTGCTTAAGAAGAGGCCCCATAATTTTTTGGGGGTATCCATCTTCCATCTTTCCATTGTCCATTTCCGTTCATTGCCCGACAAACATGATATTTCCCATCAAAACTTCAAAAGCAATATAAAACATCCCAAACAGAAAAAAAACGGAACATACATGGGCAATTTTCGTTAGGGTTCTCCCAGAAAAAATAAACACCACCCCCCCAAAAAAAGAACCTGGCCCCCCAAATCCACCAAAATCCCACAAAAAGCAAACACAAAAAATCCACCTACAAAAAAACAGCCGTTGCGAAAGGTAAATGTCTATCAACTTGAAACCCCTAAAACCAAAAATCCAGTTGCCTCAAACAAAATGGGCACTTTTTTCCCATAGAACTTGGAGAACCGAGGCCTTCCCCCCAAAAAATCCAATCCAAAAAATTCCTTTCCCACAAATGTTTAGAACAAAAAAACATGTCAAAAAAAGATCCCTTCCCCCCAACAATTCCATCCCAAATTTTCCTCAAAAAAACAAATCTCTTGGGCCATCCTGACTCTCATGACTGGTGTTTCCGCGAGCCTGTCAGTTTGGTGCTGCCAATGGCAGGGTGTTTCAATGGAATTCCCACGGGAAAACGACGTGAGTTCCATCGTATATACCTCCCCGTTGCAAGTTTAAACGGTAAGCTATTAGTGACTAGAAGATAGAAACAAGGAATTTTCCATAGTTTTATTGGGAAAACTTTTTTCTTAGCTCCCCATAGGGGCATTTACTTGAGTCAAAGTGACAAGGCTCTTTTGTTTGGAATGGTGATATATTCCAATCTATTGATGCTTTTTCGGGTACAATTATGATCTGGGTGCTGGTTTCAGTCCATTTGATTTTGTCCTAAGTCAAATTGCATCCCTGGGGCGAAAATGAAAAATATTTGAGTTGCCACCAGTGATATGTTTTTTCTCCAAACATAGTACTTTTTGAACTGCCAGAAGGGCTCGTTACTGATGATCAACTCAAACGACAAACGCAAAATAAAAACATAGATGATATATATATATATATGCTAGCCCCCCCCCCCCAGGGCCTACCTTTTAAGATAAAAAGTTGCTTTCAGAGGAAAGTTTGCATAAGTGATTTTGTGAGGTGATACAGTTACATATCTAATGGTTTTCTTAATTGTTTTCAATGTAATGTCTGGGTCTNGGGGGGGGCTACCATATATATATATATATATAAATTTGATGAAATGTGCATTGGGACAACAAGGACAAGCTACAAATGTTTATAGATATTTCATAGTATGAAACCCATACCCCAACACCAAATTCATAGATTGTTCATTGGGCAAGGTATGTGTTTTACAAAAAACCTACAAAAGGACTTCAAGGACAACCGAGACAACAACATGACCACTAAATCAGCATGGAAAGATTCCACAACAGGGACTTTTAAAAGGGATCAATCTTGGTGGCTAACAACGACTAACATCCCAACCTTTACTTTACTGTAGATAGGCGTCAAACAGAACATACAATAGCATATTGTATTAAAACCCTTGCACCTATAGGGTGTTTTGAACACGAACAGGTCTTTGATGGGGAACTAACAAAGAAGCGAGTGTAATTACTGCACACCCCTTGTACTTATGGTGAGGACAAATTTCAGCGAACATTCATGAAAATTCGCTGCAATCTATCCATATCTATCCAATACTTTTCAAAAAAACTCCTGGAATAGTTCAAGGAAATAAGGCCTAATTGGGGGGCCAGTTATGTTCATCATCATTGTCCCTCCACAATCCCCTCAGCAAGGTGGGCTATTTCCTGGAAAAAGATCTGGCATTGAGGGCGGCTGGAACGACTGTATACACAACCCCCCCCCGCAAAAACTCGCTTAAAAGTTTCACCCTAATCATTGGACCCCCCTATGGAGGGGTTTGACCCTGTATAGCAGGGTTCTGGGATCTCCGAGCCACCAGTTTTGAGATCCCATGATTCTTAGGGAAGAAGAGATGCTTTTTCTACTGTAACGAATGAAACAACTGTGGTTTCTTTTTCCTGTGTAGAAGTCGGTGGCTGTATCAAAAAATGACGCAAAGGAGATCCTCAAGTTTCAAAATTTCCATAAAGCCTGCTTCAAAATCATATGAAGAATACCTGAATCGATACAATTAGGATAGCTATATAAAATTGTATAATATACGTACGTATACCTGAATCGATATATCATATTTGATATATAAAAAACATCATGATTTTACCATATTAACCAACCGCATTAAGGCAGCCAATCCCTCTTAGCTGCCACAAGTTGGAGGATCATCATCCCATGACGGATATGATTCATTGGCCCATGGTGATCGTTTTCGTTAGGGTTTTGAGACCCGTTCCATGAAAAATGGCCATTTAACCCCAAAAACTAATGGAAAATCCCCCATGAATGAAAATGTATTTCCTATTGAAAACGGGGATTCATCTTAGTTTTTCGTAAAAAAAAACTACATGGAATGATCCTCCAGTCGTACCAGAACAAACAGACTTCAGGATCCCCCGACCAACTTCAACCAACCCGATGCTTTTGCTTGGACAGAACCTCGGCGGCGGAATTTGTTCATCAGATTTTGGTGTGGCGTGTGAATTGTTGGAAAAATTCCACCAAAAACAACAATTGCTGAAGGGAAACAAAAATGTCAAACCAAACTAGAGAAGAAAAACGTGTATGTATGCATATATATGCATATATGCATTCAATCAAAAAGGAATGATTAGTAATTTTAATAGAAATGGCGAAGAACCAACAAACATATTAAAATACAAACAATAAATATCCTGGAAAAAAAGCACGCAGGGTTTCATTGACCCGCCTCAAACATCCCCTACCATAGGGAACCAATGCGAGTTTAGACCCGATCGCACACATGGAAAACTGTTAGTTACAAGGTGGGTGGTGAACACCGAGAATTTGAAGGTCTCACACGAAGAACAGAAAAAATCTTGGTTGTTTTTCGGTCAATCGATTTTTTTAAACTCAACATGTTGATATTCAAAGGAAACCCTAATTGGAACTGAAAAACTCTTCATTGCGTAAAAGGATTTTGCGTTCCATTCTAGAAATCATCGCCAAACAATGCGGATGAGAATCGCAAGGTGTACACACCTCACTTGTGATGGGACTCGGGACCGAATAGTTTCGAAGTCCTGTTAGCCAAACCTTTAGCCCCCTTTTTACGCAATGCAAAAACCTGAAGAGACGAATTGAAAGGGAGTGAGCATCATCATCATCATCATCATCATCATCATCATCATCATCATCATCATCACCAATCGTTTAGGACATATGTATAGTACACATCCATGGTCAATCATCCCCAAAAATTCTCAATCATTTCATCAACTCCCCTTAGGTGCCCCAACCCAAGCCGCCACTACAGTAGCAACACAATGCCTCGAAGCGCCAGGACCCATGGATGTTTGTCGGCCTTTTATAAGGGATATATAACCCCCATGTATAACCATAAGTCTGGGCAATTTATGAAATAAATCCTTAACCTGAAATGGTTCGGCCATTTTGGGTAGGATTTCCATTACTTTTCACTACCTTTTGGGGCGACTACTCGGCGTTGGTTTGGTCGCTATAAAGTGCCTAGATATCTGGATAAAGTACAGATGATATTCATTGATGTAAACTTTTTGATACCCAAGAATGATGCTTTAAGAAACTTGAGTCATCCAAGATATTGCAAAAACATCTGGGTAGACTTTTTTCCAAATACTCTTTCACCAAACGTGAGATTCCACCCCCAAAAAAATATCTGACGAGTCAACTCAAGCTGTGCTAGAACCCCCCAAACCATTTGACCATTTTGAACTAATACTCCGTAGGGATCCAACCACACTCTGAGAATGGTAATGGAACCTAAATACTTTGCGTTTCGGAGGTGATTGGACACCCCAATCATCCTCTGACGTTCGGTGAGTCGGAAGAAATCCGGCGTTAATTTATGAACGGTTTTCTACATCCCAGGTATCCGCCCCGAAAAACTAACACATAGAACCCTTGGATTTGTTGTTTTTTGGTCGTTGGGAAAAATCTAAAAGATATATTCCCAAAATGGTTGTTTTCATGTTGATTTAGGATGGGTAGAAAAGTAAAAGAAAAACAACACAAACTAAACAAACCAAAGATTTGTAACAGGTTTCTCAACATCTCCAAAAAACACCTGCAAGAAAGCATTAAAAAAGCAAAGAACCTAAAAGTCACCCATTTGAAAGGGAGCATTTCGAAACTTCCAACCGATGAAGTAGTTGCAGGTTCCAGCCATTGGGTTTCCTTTCACTTCAATGGAAGCAACGGTTCAACGTTGCTCCATTGAAATCCTGATTTGGTTCATGTTCCGGCATCCCCATCTTACCATAATCATCCCAAAACATATATATAATTGCGATTTGTTTTCTTCATCTCCCTAAAAACAGAACAATTTCACCAAATTGGCGTTTTTTTGTTGGGTCACTCAATGGTCGTTGTTTACTTCGCCTCGACCCCCCAACGTTGGGTTCCCCTGACCACCGAGACGAACATCAGAAGCATTCCGGCACCCTTGGGCCAAGGTCGAGGCGTCAAGTTTGGGGGAGTACTTGGAGGATCATCCCAGGACTTGTAAGTAATGGTGGTTTCGGGATTCTAAGGGTGCCCTTAACTTAAGTAACAATCCCTTGATTCATAGGGGGATCCCAGGAATCCAAACAAACCAACAACTAACCATTATAGTAAGTATTCTAGATAGAATCACCCCCCATTTATAAGCCATGAAGTTCGGCCATTTGAAAGGGGGTCCCACCTTTAGGGGACAAAAACGAAACCCCCATGGTTCTTAACCACGTATCCGTGGACCCGTCATGGGAGGAACCGATCCTCCAAGAACTAACAGTTCGCCCCTGAAGAGTTGGGTAGTTTATCCGATTATATTGTTATGTTACGAGGCTTTGGGATACATCCCTGGTCAATGGAGTTTCCTGGTTCCCTTAATAGGTGGTAGGTGATATATAATCCCCCAATTGGCAGTATATACCACTTATATACGACTTATATATTGCCAGTTGGGGGGTTATATGCTACCTACCACCTATTAAGGGAACCAGAAACAGCCATTGACCTGGTGGTGTTTTTGCCGGATTTCTGGTTGCCATCAACGGGAAATTTGTGACCACATGAAATAATATTTCACCAACCGAGATTTTCTTGAAAACTAACATGACTAACTGGAAAATCCCCAGTTTCAATAGGAAATACATCTTCCCCATTTCCCATTGCTATGTCAACTTACCGGAGTGTAGATTTTCCCTTCCAATTTGATAGCTTTTGGGGGGCCAAGGTCGGTTCGTGAGGTCGCAATTGAAATTTGACCAAAGAACATCACCTAAAACTAACCGAAATTGCCCTCCCCTCCCCAAAAAAAGCCACCGGATCCTCTTAAACCACCATTAATTTTCTAGGTGGTGCTTTCAAATATTTTTTCATTTTTTTTTCACCCCTACCTGGGGAAGATTCCCATTTTGACTAATATTTTTCAAATGGGTTGGTTCAACCACCAACTAGATTTCAGCTGCGAAGTTGGGGTTGATCCTCCAAGCGCACTCCGCTTGTGTTCGACCCTCTGGAGATGGGTCCCCCTGACAAAACTACCATTGGAATCAGGACCAGCCGCCGAGCGAACGGTGATACGAACACTGCCTGAAAGGAATGGAAGAACCTATGAGTTATGAGTTGTTGGTTGGTTGTTTGCGGGGTTATTTTTTGTTATAGGAGAGTGATATGATATGATATTATATGATATGAGATGAGATGAGATGATATGGGATGATATGAAATAAAATGATACGATATGATAGCATATGATATGATATGATATGATATGATATGATATGATGTACATCTATATATATGTAACAATTCATATTAATGTATAATATACATAATCTATCATGACAATATATCTATATAACATGTAGGTGGTTTCTCCAAAAAACATGGGCATGTCTCAATACAGTTTTTTCAAGAATGTTTCAACGTTTTGGAAGAGTTTGTCATTGTCAATATCTAGGAGCATTTTCTCTGACTGAATGAAATGAAAATGGAAGCGCTGTGCACTTTTCGGACAGTTTGAAAGGTTTTGCTTCAAACAAATCACAATTTAGCTCGAAGTACTCGAGTTCCCAAAGGAACCGCGTACAAAGACCCGACCGTTAATCTTCATCTAACCATTCCATGACTTTCCAGAAAAACAATCTACCCTTTATCAAGGGACAAGGGGAGTGTAGACAATTGGGTGTATCCCTACTCTTGAGTCTTGTAGACCTAGACTCAACCACCACCAACCACCACCCACCAGGAGCCCAATCATTTTTTGCTATTTTTTCTGAAGAAATGATTTCATATTTCACCAAGCCAAACTGATTGGTTTATTGATCTTAGGAAGATTCCCCTAAGGGATTCTTCAATGAACTCTGAGAAAAAAACAATGACACTTCTCCGAAGAAAAAGGAGTCGCAATTCATCCTGGATACCCCCACCTGCTAGTGGCAAAATGAAGGGTCTTTAGGGCCGGGATAACCTACTACAAATATGAAAAACAAATCCTGGTGCTGACGATTTCATCCGGGGGGAATTGAAGCCAAAGTATATATTTCTCTCACCATCACAGCCACCGTTTCCCACCTTCGCCCCGTTTCAAACCACGATTTTTTTTTGTTCCCAATCTCTTGCCCCAAGTTCCCCCAACCATCTTGGCCACCAAAGATGGCACACCTTAAGGGAGTCGGGACCCAACCCCTTTGAAACCACGCAAAAAGGGTGAGCAAGGAACTCAGGTGCGCCTGATACTGTTGATGCTTCAGAAATCCGGCAAAAACCACCCTGTTATACATGAAACCCTATGGAAAACAATGGGAGATTCTGCATTTGGTGATCGCCGGATTTCTGAACCATCAACAGTAGCATCCCGAGAATGAAGGATTTTCTTTCCACCTGAATAAAGGGAATTCTTTCATTGAAAGGCAAGCTCCTCGGTTTTTCGGGGGCAAATGTTTTGGGATGACTCCGCGTACGACATGATTTCTATTCTTGGCAGCATCTTCAAAATGCGGCAAATGATGCCAGGGAAAAAAAACTGACTGCATATACTTCATCTCTGTGCCTAGAGCTCTCAGGCCTGCAGCCCAGCTTCACATGGAAAAGTGGCGATGCAAGAATAATCGTCCGTTGGGATGTTGATTTGCTTAAAAGTGCATGGAAAAACATGTTACCCCGCAATGGTGGTTTAATGGTAAATTACCATGGTGGAAAGTAAAACAATCACCAACTAAACAAGCAAAAGCTTTGCAACAGATTTCTCAACATCTCCAAAATAAGAACTGGAACATCATCAAAACCGACTGGGACAGTCTTTATCATGGATTTGTCAGGTCGTCTTAGTCTCTTCGTAAATCTTAGTGGAAAACTTATTGGTTCTACTTGGAGAAAGGAATATCAACTTTTACACCAGAAAACTAACATGGAACCTAAAGAATAACATATAAATTTACACCCTAGAAGTCTAACATAGATACCAGGGACGGCCACACTTAAAAGGAGTCCTCTTTTCCAAACCATAATTTTGGATATCCATGTTACTTTTTGGGAGTGTACACCCCCCGAAAACTAAGAGCCTGAAAATGATACTTTCCAAGTTCACAATCTCCTGTTCGATTGATCCCATGCTCAGCTTCCAGTCGATGATAAACTTCCGTTGAAGGGGAGTTCTTTCAAAACTAATAGCCCCAAATGTGCATGAAAAGTCCTACACTCCCCAAAACCAACAGCAAACCCATAGGCCGAAATTGCCCCAAAAGGAAAGGCGAATCATCTTCCAACCATTCATTCTTCAGGTGCAAGCTTGCTGTTAGTTTCAGGGTAAACAAGTTGGGACTTGTTAGAATCTTACAAAGTTTCCAGCAAGACAGCTGTTATTTTCAGAACCAACCATTTGGACGCAAAAAAAGCTTCAAGGTTTGCTTTTTTTGGATGGTGTTTATATATACGTTCTCAATTACTGAAACAAAAACAACATTAGAAGAAAGAACCACGCTAACAGGGGGTCGTTATATTACCAACCCAAACAATGCATTTTGAAGAGCAAATCCATCCAAATTACCATAAATTTGCATTCTTTGATCCTTTCAATATGAATAATTTAATGACCCCGGGCTAATTACCAGTACTACGTTCCACAAAAACTGACCTATCCCAGTCTGCTGGATATCTAGAAAATAAACAAACTGTCTCAACTCTCAATGTTGATGGACTTCAAGAGGGGCTAAAGGACGGATATCTCGGGAGTCCCGTAGCACCAGAAAATCATCAACTCAACACTGCCGGCGATTTCATACGGGGATATGTGATCGTTCCATGGGGGTATTTACTGTACCTACATGAATGGTTGATGTTTATGGCTTTATGTAGGTAAATATACCACATACAGTACATGGATCCTATGGGTATCGTTTCCATATGTTTTCGGTTCGGTGGCTTCACATTACTGCTCCATGGGATCTGTGGATTAAAAGGGTCGACGGGCGAATCTCTGCAGAGTGAACATCAAAATTGTTTTTATCTTGCTCACCTCGCATCAATAGTCAGCATCATCTTATGCATGGTTCAGAATTCACGGTTAGTATTGTTCAGTATCCGTTGTTGATCAAACAGTATTCATCATGTATCATACATCATCAGCAACAACATGTTCATCATCCATTGTAGTTTATTTGATTCATCGTTGGTCATATTGATAACCGTCATGATCATGATTCTCATCATTATCATCATCATTTCTACAGAAAATCCTTCACGACTTTTTAGGAACTCTGTGGCTGTTCCAAGCTTCTGCTCGTTTCTTTTAAGGCTAGGAATCCGAACCAAATGTCTTCCCGGTCGTGAGAATGAATGCGTATCATACCATTCACCTGGTCGTTTTTTTTCTGTGTGTGTGTGTGGTCGGGGTTAAATGCTATTCATCAAGAAACTCCCTTTAGAAAAAAAATGGTGTGAAACACCAAAAATTCCATAGCCTATCCAACATCCTCCAAACTCGTGAGGATCGGTGTTTTCCGAAACCCCCGTCAAAGCCGAGGCTCAGCAAGTACTCAAAAGGTAGGAAGACTATATGAACAGTTCTGATAAAAAGTCGAGAAAAAGTGGGATTCCCATACCACTCCCATAAGAATACCTAAAGATATGGGAATGGTTTGGGAATAGTATGGGTCCCGCTTGCCGTAAGGGGGTTCCATTATTGGGGGTCCCTGAAAATCCCACTTGAAAAATGCATGGGGTCAACNCCTGTCAATCTTTAGGGTTGATTTTCCCATGTAACAAGGTTCTTATGGTGGACCCCGGTCAACCCCAACAAAAAGAACTTCGAGTTTCAAAAAAACGATGTCTCTTTTCATCGCGGTTGTTTTTTTCATTTGTTTGTCCATGACTTTGGGTCGGATCACCATGAACCAAATCTTGACATAGGAAATGGTTTTAGAAATCACCATTTTCATCCATCCATTCTACCATCTCAAATTTGGTATTTAATTTGGGGTTCCAGGTTTAAAAGTTCTTGATGTATTCATATCTTGATGTAATCCTAAGAAATGGTCGTTTTTAACTGGTTGGCTTTGAAAGTTCCAGGTATACAGGTTATTGCACCTGTAGAAAAGTTACATAACAATGGAAGAACCATGATGAATGAACATGTATCTCTGTATCTCCTATTAAAAATGGTGATTTTCCAGCTTGCCGTGTTAGTTCTATATATGGAAGGTAAATATATATATATATATATTAGAGAATAAGCCTGAAATAATACCGATCGTTACAATCACTTCCAGACGGACACCCTAGATTTTCCATCATCCGGATTCCAATTTGATCGCCTCTGTGAAGACTTGGTCAAAGTCGAAGAGTGTCTTCGGTGCAGCTTTCGAAGAGGTCAACACTGGCGCAATGGGCCCGTTCCACCAACAAAACAAGGGCCAGGGTGAGCAAGGGGAAGAAGCAAGGCCAGATTTTTTTTCACCTGCTTGGATTGTATATATGCATATATACATATTATGTATATCCAGGATAAATCATTACTAGCAGGTGCCTACTATTCTCAGCGGTTCCATTTCCAAATATGGTGTTCCCGCGAATGAGAATATGGTTACCTAGTTCTTGGACGTGATATGGGGATATCTTGTAGATTTATGATATATAAAGAGAAAATCTGTAATTTACATTGCAAATGCAAAAATGCTGTATATACATAAATGCATGTAGTATATACATATATACTTGGTATGTAGTCTGTATGTATATATGCGTATATATCTTACATATCTAATATATATATATATCTACGTATTACACACATATGATATACGTGTTTTTTGTGTAAACATACTGACTCTTTAATATCCTTTCAGACTCTGCTCTTTGCTTTGGTTCCATGACTACCCCATTCCCTGATCAAGGGAAGACCTTTCAATGCCACCAAAAGTCATCACGGTCCATTTTTGTCATCTCGCAGTAGTCGTATATCTCCCTTGTCTTGAGAACTCGATCAAGTCTTCCGCGATTGAATTTCGCTGCTTCGCTGTAACACTGTACATGGCAGATCTACAATTCGGCGGCTTCATGACCTTGAGGCATGTTGAGAAAGCAGCATGAGGATCAGATCATCTATCTACGGGGTCCAACGGTGGATTTTTCAAGGTTCCTAGGGTTGCCTTCATAAAAATGAATCGAACATTTCCGTGGTTTTTTGGCAAACCCCAAACGACAACCGCTACCAGGCCGCTGCTGTCTGGAACTCAGGTTTTGATGTAAGGTGCGGCAAACCGGCAAACCCCAATCTCTGTAGTTGGGTGGGTTTTTAGCCATGCATCATGACAGCATGAAACACATGATGCGCATCATCCTGGGAGGGGTCAACTTCTTTTACACCCCAAGCCATGATCCCTCAAGCAAACCTATGTCACACCGGGATTTTTTCTATATATCCCCTGTATGAACAACACATCCAAACAGGGAGGATGAAAACCCAACATTTTACAGCCCCCTTTAAGAAAAGGCGATGTTAAGGACACTCATCAAACCAACCCCGCTTCCAACCAACCCGCCCTGTGTTCTTTGATTTGTTTAGTTGGTGATTCTTTACAGATTCTACAATGGGATTCATCACCATTAAACTCACCACCATATTGGTAGGAATATGTTTGTCATTTTTTCCAACCACCCTGTCCCAGTCGCAAGCTTTGCAGCCTTGCAACTATTCGAAACCACATACATTTTCAGTTACATCAGGTGATTTCCCTGTTTTTCCCTGTGGATTGCTATACCGTAACATGTCAAGGTCAACAACCACCGCGAATCCAATCTCGTCGGAAGAATGGCGGCTTTACAGGATGCCATGAGCCATGATTGAAATTAAGATGCATCAAGTCTTCGGCGTCAAAACCTTGTGGAGAACACACACTTCCTGTTGATTATCATATATCAATGTATAAATATATATATATATATATAGTATGCATCAATTCATAAGAAATGTTCATATTATTGATTTATGTAGTCATTGCAAAAAAGATCACTTCTCCATGACGATTGAAACAACTTTCTTTCAAGGTTTTGTCAATGTGGATGCTTCGCTTGCATGCACTAGGCCCCAATGCACAGTGGTTTTCACTCAACCGCTAGGAAAAAAACACACCCAACGCTATTCCGCAAGGATGAAACGGACATAAATGATGGTTTGTGGTGAGTTGATTTTCCCATCCAAAATCTCCAAAGGAACCCAAAATCTAGCCAAAACACACTTCCCAGGATTCATGGAAGGTTGGTGCTCAAACAAAACCCAAGCAGTTGCAACTTTTTAAACATGGTTAATTTAGAACTCGGGACAATGGCCATCTTGGCTGCTCAATGAATGCTCATCACGATACCCCACCAGCCAACCAACCATTTTGTTGAGGGGATCGAGTCATCTGAACGTTCGCCAAAGTTTGCTGAAACGTTCATAGGTTTTTTCGGGTTGCCGAGAAAGGGTGAAATAGTTTTTTTGGGGGGTGGAAAAATTGATCAAAACGAGTTCTTCTTTTGGTACTGTCTAAAAAAACTACAGTAAAATATAATATAATGTAGTAAAGTACAATATAGTATAATATAACATAACATAATCAAAAACAATATAATATAATATAATTAAAAAAATATAATATAATATAATAAAAAACAATATAATATAATATGTGTATATGTACATATATCTGGGACCTGAAAACGCCATCAATTTATAAATGCTTGGCTATCAAATTGGATGATATACAATCTTTCCATATAGGAAATGGTTGGAAATCACCATTTCCATCCATCCATTTTATCTTTTCAAACTGGTGGGCTTTGCATTTCAAACTGGTGGGCTTCGCAATGATTAAGAACACCAAGGGAGAAGCAAAACTGGGTCCTAAGGTTAGAGGACTGGAGGACTGTGTGTGGAGGAATAGGGTAAACCCACCCCCCAAAATAGCCGCAAGGTTCAGGATTTCTCCATTTTAGGTACCTGAAGATGTGTGTTCAAAGGGTTGGCCACATTTCATATCTAAAAGATACTTGCAGTAAAAGAAGTATAGCAATTCGAGGAGACGTACAAGCATGAACAACAAACTTCTGGAGGGAGAATCCCCTAGGATTTCAAATCTTGGTGGATATCGGCACCAAGATACAAGCCATGACACCCATGATGTCTCAACAAAATGGAAGTCAACTCAACCAAACTTTGAGGAAAAAAAGTACAACCGCACAAGTATCCCACCCTGAGAATGATAGGATCTCAAAAACTGGTGAAAACTGGAGATCCAAAAGAACCAACCACGAAAAACAGGGTCCTTCACTTTTTTTTGTTTGGGTCCGGGTCCATTCGCTGATTCTTAGGCCAGTAATTGTTTTACAACTTTCTTGGGGGCTCGGAGTCTGTTTTCTTCCTTTTTGTTGGAAAAGAAAATGGCTGGCTCCAAAATCTTTTCGTATCCCCTGGAAGTCAAAGAACATCAAAAGAATAGTTCCCTGAAATTGTTGAATGTAAGCCCTTACTAAAACAAGAGTCTTTACAGAAAAAAAACATTCACAATATAGTCAACTTGGAGTTTCAGTGCTTTTTTGGTAACATATGCCACCGAAAGGAACAGGAAAATTCATCGACCCTTGGAAGGGGATATGTTAGTTCCTAGTAGGGTAGACTTTGATATGGGTGTTTCCAAAAATAGGGGTACCCCCAAATCATCCATTTTAATAAGGTTTTTCATTATAAACCATCCATTTTGGGGTACCCCTATTTTTGGAAACACCCATATATTACTAGTGAGCCCACATAGTGCTGACTTGCGCAATAGGATGATAGAGGTTTCACATTTTTCCTATAGAACACTAATCAAAACATCGTTGATTTCGAAACATGTCTCCAACAAAACACATATATAAATCCTCTCAGCTTGTCCGAAAATCTTCAAGAACACATAAAACAAAAAACTTGAGAAACCTACTGTGCATCAGAATTTTACATTTGAATTTCGGTCTTTGCGAAACGTTTGGATCAGGACATTGACGCTTCAATGTGAACGTGTGGAACCCTCCCAACTTGTCTGCTGCTTTGATCCTCTCATTTTGAAATTCTTAAGTGTGGAGCTCAGAATTAAAGTTTTTTAAATGGCCTTTTGTATAAAGTAGTAACTGGGCCCCATGTCCCTCCGTTTATTTATAACTGGATCGGGGGCCCACCTTGTAGCTATTAGTGACTGAGATTACAAGAGATCCTACCGAAGAAGGCCTGGCTATGTGTTTGCCCAAACGCGGCGATTTCGATGTTGTTCTGAAACATTGAAAAACTAATTGGTTTCAACCAATCAAGTAGTCAAATTGGAACATTTTCCCAAGTAGGAATGAAAATAAACAATATTTGAAACCACCAGCCAAGAAACATTGAAAAAAGTCTGGATCGAAAAAAAATGAAAAAACTTGCACAACTAAGGGTTGTAAACGTCTCAGATTGATAAACTTGGCGATCTTGGCACATCATATCATCTTCAGTTCTGCAATTAAGGACTGCGTTGCTATTTTTTGGGAGTAGCGACTGCTAATCATTGCATTCCGGCTAGCCAGCTGAAGGTAATGTATCCCATTCTTCACAAAAAGTTGTCTTGTGTATGAAGAAAAGAGCATTCTAGTCCTACTATCATTTGCTACATGTGTTTTTTTGTGAGATACAAGTACCTCTTTGTTTGTTGAGGCGGTCCACACTTCCACACGCCAAATTCCTGAAACTTGAAAGATACGGTCAGTTTCATTGACGCGTTTCGACTGTACGCTGTGCGGCACATGGGTTGGTCACTGACCTTTCCAAACGGAAAAAACTGAAGCTCCGCCAAGCACGGCAACTCAGAAATCTCCGTTGGCAAAGGTCCAAGAGATCTTTGTTGCGAACCGTTTTGGCGCAATGAGATTGAGAGCTTTTTGGTGCTAAAAACTCCTGGCTACCCTGTGATTTTGAGGATTTTTCAAGGGTTCGACCCTTTCATCGCTCCTCCAGGGACTCATAGGGTGGAAAAGTCGACACTTTCCACCCCCCGTGCGGTTGGAGCCCGAAAAGCATGTTGGGCGAAAGGCTCCTTTTGAAAGGATTGGAGATTCCGTCCCACAGCAGGATTGTTACATGTTTAGGGATTTGCTCTCTCTCTCTCTCTCTTTGTGTTTTTGTTCCCCTGAAAAAAAAAACAGGTCCAATCAATGGGGACGCTTGACATTTCCTAGACTACTTGGAGGATCATCCCATTTAGGAAGTACTAGGAAATGTCATCCTAACCTAATCATTTTTAATGGAGGATCATTCCCATTTAGACATGGCCTAAAGATGATCATCCTAGTTGGTAAGTGGTTAGTAACCCCCGTTTACAATCCATTTAGGCCATTTGGAAGGGGTCGCACAACCCCACTTTTTGAACACCATGTTCCAATTAACCGAGGAAGGCTCTGAATTTGCACAATTTGCAGGGTTGAAGACTGTTCCATGCGTTTGTTGGGCTGGTACCCTAGCTGTTTTAGTTTTTCAAGAAAGTAGATGGCGCAACTCCCATGTATTGGTTTATCATCGTCCCTTACTAAGCCACCTGTACTCTACCTGCGAAAACCCCCTCATACATGTTTTTAGAAGCCATTTGTTTTTGAGCCTGGTGAACCACAATCCTAACACATGGGCATCATTAAATATATTCTACAAAACCTTGATTTGCAAAAACCATGCAACAAAAACAACCATCTTGAGTGGCCTTGGCAAAGTGTTAAAAGAAAAAACATATCTAGTTAGTGGTTTCAACCCATTTGAAAAATATTAGTCAAATTGGATCATCTCCCCAAGTAGGAATGAAAAAAATATTTGAAACCACCACCTAGATACGCTTTGTAGGTGGAGATGAGATGCTGTTCGTATTCCTCATTTCCGCCCTGCGGGAACTTCTGAATCTCCACCCCTTTTGGGGTCACCGTTGTTTTGCAACGGAGTCGTGACCTTTCCTGACGGGTTCCGGAGCCCGAAAAAAACCCGATCAGTATCTTTCTTGCCCTTTGAAGCAAGCTATAGGGGGGTCCGTTGGGATATATTAGGTCCCTATTCAAATGGGTGTTTCCAAAAAATAGGGGTACCCCAAAATGGATAGTTTATCATGCAAAACCCTATCAAAATGGATGATTTGGGGGTACCCCTATTTTAGGAAACCCCCAAATGTTGATAGATTTTGTTCTTGTCAACCTCCTTCTCCCTGTTCATTGGGTTCAATGCTGGAGCATCCGCATGTAGCACAGGGTGCACCATTTTTGGCTCGATGGAGGGCCGCCCAACTCCAACAGCATGCGGAACAGAAACACATCCTCGATGTGTTTGTCAGGCTGGGATATATGGAAGAATGATCCAAATTTGGAGACTTATATACCTGAAGGTCAAAATAGATGGCACAGATACCAAAAGGTAGGTTAGTAAAGGGTCCTTATAAACCAATATGTAGGGACAGTGCCATCTATTTTTCAAGTACTGTAATTATATACAACGTATACGTATATTTAATCCGAAAAAATGGTGATTCTTTTTACATATTTGGGAGAGGCTTCACAATTTAATTGAGATAGATGCAGTACTAGTGAATCAACATATTCCCGGGGAGAGGGAATGAAATTATCTAATTGAAAGGTTTTTTTTGTGGTGTTTTCCGTAGTCCAACCCATCCATCATACAAATATCTCAAAGCATCTTTAATGTTTTTTCAATGAATCTGGGTGAAGTATATTTGAAAATTTCTTTTCAAAGACGTTTGCCATAATACCTTGGAAACCAAGAAACTTTGGTGCTTGAGGCGGTTGGGAAACATAAAACATATTCCCCAACTGGCGCTTCAATCGTGATTTATCACCCTGATTCACTTCCTTTTGGGGCTTGAGTTGTATCGCAAATTTTAGGCAGTTTTTCTCCGATACAAAACAGGTGCTTTTTATGAAAGATTCTTGAGATATACCTGGGACCTGAGAGCCATCCATAGCCATCCATAGCCATCCATTCATACATGGTTGGCTATCAATTCAATGATGGTTCCCAAATCTTTACATAGGAAATGGTTGGAAATCACCATTTCCGTCCATCCATTTTTTTAACTGGTAAACTTTGGGGTTCCAGCTACAGGGATGTACACCAATATTTACCACAAATATCAATGGTTGCTTCTGGTTCCCTTAATAGGTGGGATCGGTGATATATAAACACCCAATTGGCAATATATATATATATACCACTTATATACCGTCCTTGCCAATTGGGTGATGAAAAATATCACCGATCCCACCTATTTTCCGGGAACCGGTCGGAAACAACCATTGAACGTAACCCGCGGCTAGAACATGCGAAAGGCTCCAGGTCAGACACCCACAATTTTCCACCGAAATCACCTGACCGTTTCTTTGGGTAGAAAATGTCTATGGCCATAGCATCTATATGTATGGTATATTACCCTACATGAATGGTGGGTTTTTGATGGTATAATATCGCAAATATATGGTAAATATACCATACGTGGATGCTGTGGGTTTTGGTATCTGTTACCCTTCCGGGTAAACTAACAGTTCACACCTGAAACACTGGGGTTGGTTGGAAGATGAGTTTCCTTTTGGGGGCTTCGGCCTCAAGGGGATAGTTGGATGTACCCCTGCGTACCCCTATGGGAAATCCCTAGTCGCCAAGAATCCCTAGAGAACACAATAAATACCATGGGTACACTGTTAAGGGTACACCCAAGTGTCCCTTGATAAGTTAGCTTTGGGGGGTCTGTTGTTGTTCCTTTTTTGCCAGAGATTCAAGCTAATGAAGAGACTCAAGATAGGTACTGCTCGGTAGTCACCTTAGCATTGCTGTAAAAATCACGTTGTGAAACATGGCTCCCAACGTTACCACGTCCTTTAAGGTTGATCCCCCAGCAGTGGAAAGTAAAGGTATAAAGTAGGATTCCCTAATAAGCATGTGAGCCACATAAAACAACCCGGCCTTACGTTCCATTGAACACTGGTTGTTGAATAGGGATCCTTATGTCATGGTTTATGAAAACCTCCCCATGTAGCTGGGTAGGATTTCATCCCCTATATACCCTAAATAACTAGGGTTTGTTTTCATTGCTCATGTGATAATCCTGGTAGCAATCAAACACTGCTCGATTTCGTAGGAAACCAGCAAAATGTTTCTGTTCTAGTGACTAGTGGTTCTCCTTCAAAAAAAAACGTTTGCGAGGGATTTCCTTTACATGCCAATGAAACTCCCTTCCAGAAAAAATAAATGGCATACACCCCCGAAAACTAACATGGAACCAGAAAATCGCCCTGGGAAAAGGAGAAACATCTACAAACCACCAGTTTTTGAGTTCCATGTTAGTTTTCGGAGGTGTAAAAAGTTGTTGGCCAAATATCTCAGTGATGTTTTTTCCGTGAACAAACTTGACTCAGGATCACATTCATGGATTCAAAATTCATCTGACCAAAATTATGATAATATTTCACCAACCTAGATTTCCCTCAAAACTCAAGGGGTCCCATGGCCCCCCGAAACCGCTGGAAATGTTACATTGGGGGCCAAAAAGGTCGGTCGGTTGAACGTGATTTCTTTTCACCAAACATCATGGATTCCTTGTGTTGGTCATCCAAGGCTTGATGTTTTTTTGAGCCGGGACCGAAAAATCACTTACATGTGTGTATAATTTATGTGTAAAAAATATGTTTGTATATATATATATACATATGTATGTATAAAAAAATATATACCTGTATATCTACAAGAGCGAAATACACTATATGGCCTTTTCCGAAAACTCCGTGCCCAGCAAAGCGTGTTGCATCAGGGGGTATGATTCGAGGTATGTTTCGGAGGTATGATTCGGGGGTATGTTTCGGGGTATGTTTCGCCCTCCCTTGCTGATCCGGAGGTATGTTTCGGAGGTATGATTCGCGGGTATGATTCGGGGGCATGATTCGGGGTATGATTCGCGGAAATGCAACATGCATCTGATCATAAATTTTGTATACGCCATTTCTGGAAACACTCATATACACTTAAATAGAGGTAGGTTCGTACCGCACCCACTCACGTACCGTATTCTCACGGCCAACAAAAATCAACAGGCAAAATGTCTACAAGGTGGGCCCCCGGATCCAGTGATGAAAGTATTTTCCCATAACTTCACATATTTCGGGGCGAAATTTTCACCCCAGACCAACCAACCCAAAAGGCCATTTGTTCGGACGAAACATGTCCCTCCATTATTTATAACTGGATCCATCCGGGGCCCACCGCTGTGTGCTAACAAATCTTTCTGAGTCGCTCTTGCCGTGCACCACAGTGATAATCCATATACACCAAATCAGCAGGATCACTAGAAGAGGCGAGGCCTCCCCGGATTTTTTCCGACAAAAAAAACACGTTCAGATCACAGACATGATAAACTGAAGATCATGTACATAGTTTAATCCAAGAAAAAAACATTAAAGGGACAAGATGATGTCGTTGTGGCGTTTTTTAAAAATTTTCGACGCCCCCTCCAAGCTTTACGTGCATTTCTTTGGGCGCTTGCACACTGGTACCGTAGTCTTTTTCAGAATCAACATTGAGGTTGGAAAAACCCATGAGATCTCCAATTTCTAGCTCCTCATTTAGCTGGAAAATACATAATCCCTGGTTCCAAATCGCTCCCCCAATATCACAGGGTTTTTTTGCTCTTTGCGGATTAATGCTCTGAGCTGTGCCATGGGGTCTGCCTTTGCGTACACCCATTCACATCCCAATATCACAGGGTAGTTGAAGTAGCTTCGTTTTTGAGAGAAAAAACTGAGGCAGGTGATGCCTGGTAAACCGCTAAGTAGAAATTTGATCGAAATTTTGGGTCGAAATCTCATACAGATGTTTCTTTCTTTCAACTAATGGTTATTTGGTGGTTTGGGGACCCGGGTGGCTTGGGTAGAAACCACCAATTGACCCTTAGTTGATTTCTTGGGGAAATATTGGAAAAAAATCTAAAGAAAATCATCAACTTGGAATAACGTACCCGCAAAGAGCCTTTGGGTAGAAATAAAAAAACTTTGAAACCACCACCCAGTTAATTATATAATTAAGTAATCAATAAAACATGCCCAAAAATACTTACCCCAAATGTCTGAGGAATCTTTTGGACATGCGTCAGACTTCTGGGTGATGTTCATTTGATTATGGTCACAACCTTTGCTAGTTGGTGGTTGAACCAACCCATTTGAAAAATATGTCCTCGTCAAATTGGAAATCATCTCCCCAGGTAGGGGTGAAAATAAAAAATCTTTGAAACCACCAGCTAGTTTAGCATTGTACTTACCCCCAAAACATAATCGTTTCGACTTGTTTGTTTGGTCGTGAATCGTTGAAAGGCCGCCCTAGTCGACCGAGTTTACACAATGCTTTGAAGGAACAGTAAGCCCCTTGAAGAACACGGGAAAGTCTCCCTCAACCCCCATTTGGAAAACAAACAAACTAAAAAATGGCAAATTTGCCAGGACCTCGTTGTTGAAGATTTTTTTGTTGTTTATGTGGTAAGAAGTGTGAGTATTAAGGTGATTCATATGATGTTTCAGCAAACTCCAAATTTATGAAATGAGTCAGGGGATAGTTGGATGTACCCCGATCCCAACGTGGGCCCCCTATGGGAAATCCCAAAAGAAAGCCCTATATATAGTGGGTATTTTTGAGTTATAATCCCCAAAAAGCCCTAGAGATAACAATAAATACCATGGGTACACTGTCAAGGGTACATCGAATTGTCCCTTGAAAATGAGGAGCTTGAATTCGTATGACCATTCCCGAAAAAAAACGGGTTGAGTTTTTTCCATGCCATCTTGCGAAACAAAAAGAAACGGATATACCTCATTTTCAGCCTCATGGGTTTCGGAAAAATCATCGGAATTTCAGGGGGGGTTCATAGTTTTTACCCCCCCCCCTCTCCACCCTTCATGCCACCAAAAAGGCCGAACTTTCGGGGATCGGTTGACCGCACTTGGCTTGGCGAAAATCCAGGCTTCCCGTCGCGGAAAAGGGGGGAGTGGGACAAATGGTGCTATGAAAGAAACCCTGGGTTGTTTAGGGTATATAAATAAACCACTATGAGGGACTATATATAACTGGGTATATAAGGAATTTTTCGGGAATATCACTACAATTTTGCCCATGATTCTGTGTGGCACAACATCCACAGTCCACAGTCCTCCGCCTCACCTGAACAATGCCACGCAGCTTCCAATTTCCAGCTTCTCTTCGTAACATCAAAGCTTCGTCGATGCATTGGACCAAGGAAATAGATGACAAGATGACCTGAGCAATGAAAATTTCGGGCCCCTAGTTGTTTAGGGTATATAGGGGGTGACAAACTACCCAGTTATGTGGGAGAATCAACCATTGTAATTATAAGGATCCCTATACCACATGTTAGGTGGACACCAGCAACAACGCGTGGCCGTTCAAAGTCAGATCCCCTAGTTAGTTGGAGGTCACTTAAACTACTTAACCTCTAAAAGGGTCCCTTTTTCACCATCCCAAAACAGGTCACTTCCGCAGAATTGCTGGGATTTTGATGTCCTTCTTTTTGTTGGGAAACAAAAAGACATGACCTGAAAGTGGTTTCTCACCCATGAAGTTTCCCTGAAACTGTTGATGGTTCAGTTCTTTTTTGGGTGCACCCTAGTGCTGAATGCTCATCACTGAAAACCAGCTAGCCAATTTTTGTTTTAGGACCTTCTACTTGGAGGATGAGCCCCCACTTAGGATACGTGGTTAAGGGGGCAGCAGCCTACTTAGGGGACAAAAAATCCGCAACCTTCTTAACCACTAACTGGAATGATCCTCCAAGTAGAAAATCTGCTTGGTGGTTTCAACCCATCTGAAAACTATCAGTCAAAATGGGAATCTTCCCCAAATAGGGGTGAAAATAAAAAATATTTGAAGCCACCACCGAGTAATCGAATTTTATCGAATTTTGCCACCCTAAAAAGCCTGTAACATCCAGGTTGTACCCTTTTTTGGTACCAAAGGTACTGAGAGGATCAGACTCGCTCGACATTCCAGATCCATTAAAACCTGGAGGCTTTGGGATGGATTGGATGGTTACCAACGGATTTTTGTTGAACCCCAAAACTCCATGGTGTTTTTTTTGTTTTTTTTTCACGACGAAAAAAAGCATATTCCAACAAGTTGTTGTTATGGTGGTGATTGTTGTTGTTGTTGTTGGGTCTTGCCAAACCATTGGAAAAACAGTGGAGTCCGTGAAGTTTAAAATAAAAAACAGTTCCCTTCCTAAAAATGAATACATTATTATTCATATGGATGTTTCCGAAAATAGTGGTACACCCAAATCATCCATTTAAATAGGGTTTTCCATGTTAAACCATCCATTTCGGGGTACCCCTATTTTTGGAAACACCCATACACCCACTGTTGCCGGGTTTAGGCAGGCCACCAATTTATTGCAGTAATTTTTGTGGAGTGAACATGGAGCATTGATACCTCTTAGATGTTACACATATCCGCGGGAGCTTCCACATGATAATCTATAGAGTACGATGTAATAAAAATCATTCCCAAAGGTTGCTGACAACAAATGTTGAGGGTGACAGGAAGAATATCTCACTGGTTGGTGGTTTCAACCCATCTGAAAAATATGATCGTCAAATTGGAAATATTCCCCAAATAGGGGTGAAAATAAAAATTATTTGAAACCACCACCTAGCTCAGTATTTACGATCCGTTTGATGCATTGCAGGTGGCTAGTTTAGCTACCGGGTTCGGTTTCTGATTACCAACTTCCATAAGACTTGTTGATTCACATGATCCTTTGGCAGAGGTTCGCTGATGACTGAGAAAACGAACCCCCCAACTGGATTGCTCCTTGAAAAAAGCTCCCTTCTTTCCTTCGCATCATCTAGTCAACAGGGACTGGATTTGATTCCTTACCAAAGGTTGAGCCATTCGACAAATCTTCCTCAAATTGGATTCATTTCCCAAAGGTTAAGGGATGAAAATCATCCAAATATATGCAAGCACCACCTAGAAATAGGCTTCCCTTCCTAATTTTTGTTGAAGAGATTTGTTTACCCACTTTTTTCTTCCCAAGGGTTGCAACCTCCCAATCCTCTTTCAATAGAAGTGAACAACAAACTTGCCAGCGAGTTACCATTTGAGCTACGAAAAAAAAAATCAACTTATTACTTTCCATTGAAACCTGGTTGGTTAATAGGGATCCTTATATTGGCTTATAAAAATCCCCATAGAATTGGGTAGTATAATTCCCTATACAACCTAAACCAACCGATTTTTTTTTCACGGTTCATTTGACAAACCCTGACTCAACTGACCAAGACATCCAAGACACCTCGAACTCGTCGGCGGTTCGTGGTCTACTATTGAGAAATAACATCGGCCAATCGACCAGTTTCAATCCAAAGCTTAAACCCTGCACCACTTCCATAAAGAGTAGCCAAACCTTGATATTGTGCCATGGTCAAAAAAGTCCCTATAATTTTTGGGGATGGTCATCCTTATCTTTTGATGGGTTAACATCAAGCCCTACGAAATCGGGTTGATGACCCCATATTATATATGGAAATAATGGGAGTGAGACCCGATCGCACATATGCAAAGAGAATTCAAACGTTGGTGATGGTGGTTGAGACACCGTTTGTTCAAGAATGTTATGTCAAATTGGATCACGAAACCCCAATTTTCGGGGTAAAAATGAAAAGTCGTTGAAACCACCGCCTAGTTAATATGAGAGAAAAAAAACAGCTGAACAAAAGGATCCTTATTTTCACCCAAAGAACTGCTTCCCTGGCAAAAATAAATCGGAGAAAAAAAATGTCTCCAAGACGTGTAAGAAGAAATCCTGCATAAAATCCGTGGGGATTTCTAACCAAGAATAGGGCTTTTCTGACATGAAAAATTGATATTTTGGGGCTTTGGCTCGGTTGGAACAACTTGTGGGAGGATCATCCCATGACGGACGGATACGTGGTTAATGACCATGGTCCATGGTTGGTAGTTTTCGAAGGATCGGGTTGTGGGACCCCGGACCCAAATGGCCATGAAAATGGCGTATTTTCAAGTGATCCGATCACCACTGGGCCAGCAAGTCTGAGAGTTGATGATCCTCCAAGTAGGTTCCCCCGTAGATGTGAAAAACTCCCCCCAAGGCTTCAAAAATCTGGAAAAAAATTGGCTACCCCCCTGGAAGCCCAAAGTTTCACCAGTTTAAAATGGATGGAAATGGTCTTTCACAACCCAAAATGATGGGTCGGATGGAAAAGGTGACGGCCCAACGGCTTAAAAAATATGGCCATTTTTGGTATTGACCCTTGAATTTCTGGGATGTAAAATGGATGGATGGGAATGGTGATTTCCAAGCACTTCCTATGTTTAAAGACTTGGTTACCATCACCTATTTGATAGCCAACCATTTATAAATGGATTGGCTATCAGATTCACCCAACTCCTTAGTTTCCAAAACACCATCCCACTGCCACCCCGTCAAAGAAAACTCCAGCAGTTTATCCCATGAACATATCCCAGACCACAAAACACCAGCTGTTTATTGTTGGAAATCCAGAAATCATATTTCTGGCCAACTGAAATCATATTTCACCAACCTAGATTTCCATGAAAGATTTCGGGGACCATTTCCCTTACTAAAAACCACCATTTAAGGTGAAAACTCGTGTTTTCGGTCGCTATCCAACCTCCTCAAATGCCACCCTTCAACCACTGCCAAGGATACAACCCCCCCGTAAGTCAGGTGAAATAACCCCAGGCAAACCCATTGATTTTCGGGCCATTTATATATAAGGGGCCCTCCCTCTATTTATAACGGCCATTTAAGGCTAAAAAACGGCACATTTTGATGATTTTTTTTCCGTGAAATGTTACGGTAAAATAGTAAAATATACCATAGATTGAGTTTTGGGGGAACATGTTTTCAGTCAAACTTTCCCATACCATCCATGTTGGTATATTTACCTACATTTGGTTGTTTCTTCAGGTGAAATATGGGAAATGTAGGTACCTGAATCTTCTGGTAGTGTCTTTTTTCTGCCCCTAATCCTGGAGGCTGAAATTCAAGCA
>DF244155.1:0-17535 GCA_000507305.1 Breviolum minutum Mf 1.05b.01 | reverse complement strand
GGCTTCGTCATGAGTTAAACACTCTTGTGCCCACGCATACACCTCATGTCCATGTGTCTTCTGCAACTTACCTATGGACATTAGCACCTGGTTTACATATCCCCTAGCTTGTGCTGCATCCTTTGGCGGATGGGGTAACGTAAGGTCCGATAGTGACTTCGCCCTAATGGTGTCATCTTCCTCGTCGACATAATTCCTAGTGCTAACACTAGCGTGTGATGATGTAGCGGCATCTTGGGGTTGAGGCTGATTCATGGTTAGTTGTGGACAATCTACTTCATCGTGATGCCCCCCACAAACCCTGCATGTTGCGCCTACCGGCAGCAACCCCGACGATGCTGTGGAATTATTGAAGTTGAGTGGGGATATATTAGGAGGTGGTGTCCTCGGAGAGGGGGAAGACGATTCCGAACTTCCAGACCTACCTCGAATCCCTTGTTGTTGATATTGTGATGACTGCCTTCCCCTAAAAAATGTAAAAAGTAGGGGTGCTGGGGGGTGGTGGGTTGTATGTTGCCTGTTATGGTTTTATGTTGAGGTTCAACGTTTGTTCGTTGGTGTTGATGTTTTTTGTTGTAGGGTTTTTGGGGTCATTTTCCTCAAAAGTGTTCAGTGTTTCAGGGTGATTGAAGAAGGTAAGGTAAAGGGTTGGTTCATAGAGTTTTTGTTGTGTTGGTGTTGTAGTATTTCTATGTAAATCTCTCAACTTATCATCATTACTTCCAACATCCCAAAAATCCATCTTCAACCGCCCCGTTGCTTCGGGAACAAGCACATCAACTCTTTAATGTTTGGACACCCAGATGGACGGAGATGTGGGAGCAGATGGAGTAATAACATGAGTTTGCTCAACAGTCTTCAAAGTTTGACTTTTGAAAGCAAGGGTTCATCAAAACAAGTTTGAACACACGCCTTGTTTTAACTTCAGTGTGTTTCATTTTTGTGCTCAAATTTAGTGATGAACCATTTGTCCTTCGTGGCAATTCAACTGTCTTCGGTTGTTCTCGTCTCCTTGTTTGCCGACCCCTCGTGGTTTTTAGAACCCATGTCTCCGAAGAAGCAATCATCTTCAGATGCTGGTTATGGTGGCGACCAGTCTCCTCCATCCACGGTGGTTGAGACAACGGAGGTTGTTGAACAAGTTGATGGTGATGAGCAGACCCAACAACCTGTTGTCCCACCTCCGCCTGACATGGAGACCATTGCAACGGTTCTTGCCTCTGATGACCTTCTCGGAGACATGATGGGTTCTTCAAATGACGACCTGAACCAATTGATTGAAAACTTCCAGCAGATGCAGTTGAGCATTGAGAACCAGATGAAGACCGTCAAGGGTGTGTTGGGCACACGCATCGCCAATGCGAAAGCAAAGGCGAAGGCAGTGGCAAAGGCGAAGGAGAAGCAGACCAGAGCAGATGCCATGGAGGCACGTCGCAATGAAATGATGACGGTGAATTTCATTGCTCCAAATGGTCAATGCTACACCTTACGCATCAGCAAGGGCAAGACATTGGGACAATTGAGGACACGCATACTCAAGCGTTGTCAGAAATTGGGGTTGTTTGGCAATGTGGGCATTGAGGGTAAGACCAAGACAAAGACTTTGTTGAGGAAAGACATCGCGATTGTGGATGCTCGGGGCATCAACCTTGCGGAGAAACCCCGTGTGTTCCTTTACAATTTGGAACGTTTGGCGACCAATCCATTAGTGGGCATCATGTATCTCACACAGTTTGCGAATGGCAACTTCCCTCATCCCATCCAGATGCCACCGGTGGTTGCACCTGTGGTGAATGACAACGCCGAGGAAGAGGAAGACGATGACGAAGACGATGACGAGGACGATGAGGAAGACTGAAAAGTCTTTCATCAAGTCTTGATGTGAAAATCCCTGAACAGACATGTGTCCTCTCATCATGTGCTCATTTAAAAAATATTTCCAGCTGTTTTTGGAGAGTTGGCAGGGAACATCACATTTTGCGAGCAATCATCCATTGTTTCCCTTACCACTTGTGCGGTGTGGTGAGATGTCAATGCGAGGTGCTTTGCATGACACACTTTGTCCGATTTGGCATGACAAAACAAGATGTTTCCCTTTCTTTTGGTTAAGCAGTTTGGGACGGTCGCAGTTTTGAGAGAACAAGACTGATTTTGACCCAGCACAACCGAATGAGCAGTCATTTTCAGATGTCTCTTTTTCTCTTTCAGAGACCGTTGTTGAGGACATTTCACAAGTTTGACGAATGATTTCTTTCACATTCTTTCGCTTCAGTGTCGCATTTTTTTTCACAGATGGATGAGTTGAGACACTCTTCACTCACCGTTTTTCCATGACACACTCTTTAGGTTCAATTCGTAGTATCAGCACTTCGTCCATCTCATCTCTTGGTTTGACATTCCGACATGGACAAGGGTTATAGCGTTCCTTCAATCAAAAAGTTGTTGGAAGAGTTGGCATCTCCACACGGTGTTCCAGATGAAGGACATTGGTCGTTGCGAACCAGACTTCTGATAGACACTCTGGCACGCGAGAACGTCAGTTTCAAAAAGTTCTTGGAGGAGAAAGGTTTTGACCTACAGGAACTTTCCTCTTCCATGTCTTCAGGTGGTGCTGGTGGAAGCGGTGGGCATCAGGGCGGTGCTAATGATGGAGACGGTGGAAGTGAAGATGATGATTTCAATAGTGAAGATGGCGATGATGAAGAACCAGAAGACCTACCAGAAAGCGACGATGAAGAGTGTGAGCACTTCACCATTTTCTTGAAACCTGACTTCAACACCAATAGGAACATCACATACGAGGTTGTTGCAAAACCATCATGGAAACTTCGTGTGCTGAAACCCATTGCCTACCAGAAGTGGAAAGCACCCATCGCATCCATGGTTTTGAAAACACCCAGTGGAGCAACACTACATGAGCATCTCACCATTGGACAGAATGGCATCAGCAATCAAGGGTCTATCCATGTCAGTCTTCAAGGTCGTGGTGGCGGTCTTTCTCGCTACATGAAAAAGGATGAGGCGATGCTCCATGTCAAGCAGAAAATCAGCAAACAGTTGCGAAAGACATCTGCTCCAGACAATGACTTGAAAGAGGAGTTTCGTTCTTTTCAGTCCGTCTTTCAACGGGCAATGGACAACATCAATCTGATGAAAGGTCAGGGCACTCGTGTGATTGACGCTGGCATTCGCAACCTTTCCAGCGAAGACCTCACCAACATAAAGGAAATCATGGACTACCAGAACAGGAAGAGGCGTGGCAACACCGAGGACAAATTGGTCAAAGTGGTTTCGACGATGTTCCCTTTGTGCCGTGATTTGGAAGATTCCATTTCACATCTCCAGCAGACACGGGAGAAAATGATGGAGCAACTTCTTCATCTATACCTAGATGAGTTCCACGAATTCAAGGATGGTTCGGTTCAGTTTGACAATGCCAGTTTTCTTCGTCAGATTGATGGTGAAATCCATGCCAGAGACCGTATGAGGCAGAACCGTGGGAATGAGAATGCGAGTGTTGATGGTCAAGGTGCGGATGCATCTTGTGTTTTGTGCTGAAGTGTCTAAAGGACACTCATGTTTGGAACTTGTCAGTTTTGCCAAAAGCACAGGGCAATTTGACATCAGAGACAACATTCCGTGAGCACTTTTGGAGCAGAAAAATACCTGATTTAGGTGCAGTCCCACTTTTTTGGGACTACCAGTCCCCAATTTTTGGGACTACCAGTCCCCAATTTTTGGGACTACCAGTCCCCAATTTTTGGGACTACCAGTCCCCAATTTTTGGGACTACCCATCCCCATTTTTTGAGACTACTCATCCCCGATTTCTGGGACACTTTCACTACCAATGTTTGGGACAACATACCCCCCGAATTTTGTGATTACTTATCCTCAACTTAAGGGGTTCGCTGGAATAATTGAGACTTTCAATCAACACACCATTGACAGTTTTCAACCGTCTCTCACAACCGTCATTGAGGTTGAGAAGCGGTGTCCATTCACATCAGTTTGGGAAACCCAACAGTCAGTTCGTCGGACATCTTCCACAGTTGTCATTTTTTGAGATGATGTTCGTTGAAGGTTGGTTGATTGAAGATTTTTATCAACTTGAGACTTGTGTCATTTGTCATTTGGGGTCTTGAGAAAACTTATGTATCTAATGTAGCATTTTATTGCTCAATTCAGAGTTTTTTGGATTTTGTGATTTGACCTTCCAATTCACTTTACCCATGGAAGCGTTGTTGCGTGAGCGATGTGAGCAGTTGGAGAAACAGGTTGAAGAACTAGAGAAGGAGGTTTTGGCACAGCAGATTGTCATTAGCAATGGATGGCATGCTAGTCCAAAGTATGACCTTGAGCACGGTCTTCCCTTGACACTTTTGAAAGAAACATGTGAGACCTTCTACTTTCAAGCGTTCAGTGAGCATTCCTCCATAGAGTGGAAGTTCAAACCGTTTGAGTGGGATTGTATCACGAAACAATTCCAATCCCTCATCAACGAAAAACCGCACTTTGCTCATCATGGTGATTTTGATGATTTGAAATACATCGCCCAAGACACTATGTATTGTGCTCTCGGTTTTCCAGTCTGTGTCTATTTCTACAGGGGCAAGTTCATGTCTCCTCCACTTCGTCGCATTCAACTTCGCATCCCCGTCAGCAAGGAGTTTCAGGTGTCAGACATCACACCGGAGACCATTCTTGAAGCATTGTGGGAGAAGGAGAAGGATGTGTGGTTGATTGAAAATGGGTGGGTGAAACATGACCTTCGTCTTTGTCATTTGGAAAGACAAAATCGCCCTGAAGAATACGATTACATGGACGACTACCGTTTGTTTGTTGATTGGGTTGAGAAGAACGGGGAGAACAACAACGAATTGATGGGTTGGGATGATGAGGAAGACCTGTGGGAGTTTTGTGAAAAAGCGCCTCTCCAGTTGGTTTTGGTGAATTCTCTTTGCGATTGTCATAGTTGTCAAGGAAGTGTAGATGACAATGACGATGATGACGACGAAGAGGATGACGATTAGTAGTTTTCTACCGTGTGTAGTTTGAAGGTGTAGGGGATTTACACCTTCTTTTTGCCATTGATTGATTGCCAAAATGGACAGGGCATTCAATTGAAAAACTCGTCAATGACAACGGTGAATATGAAAAAAAAAGTGATGGAGGGGTTGTGAGTTTGAAAGATACTTGAAAAGATTAGCGTTTTTTAATTGATATTCACATTGACTTAAAACCCGTGCCGAGGTTGAACCACCCTTGGTCGTATGACCTTGGCATTTCATCAACAAACTCGTTGAGGAGACGAATATCGTTGGGATGTTGTGGGATGAAGTGTTGATGATTGATGACATTTTTCATTTTCATTTTTGAACTCTGTCCCCCTTCACCTTTTTCAAACATCAACGGGATTGTTTCCATTCCCTCACCATTCGGGAGGAGCACAACCTTTGACTTCACACCTCTTCACCTACTGGGACTTCGTCCATCCGTCCGGAACACCCAACCTGTTCGTGGAAAGTGGTTGTGGGCATTCATTGACAAATTGTTTGGTCAGTTATTGATTTTGACTTGAGTTGATTTGATTGGTTGATTGATAATTTTGATTTGTGTTTCACATTTTTGGTTCAAAGCAACCTCACAACCGAATGTTCTCATTGATTTTGTATGGCAATGGAAGACTTTTTCTTTGATGCCGTGCTGTTGCGGTTGGTCTTCAACTTCTTGGGACAATTCACTCGACATCGCTTTTTGTGTGTGAATCGTTCTGTTCATGAACTGGTGGCATTTCCAGTGGTCAATCCTTGTGTGCTCTGGGGCATTTTCGTCTATGCTGACCGTGGAAAATACAGTTTGTATTTCTACTTGAGTAATATGGAACTCCAACTTTTCTTGAAAGCACTGCGTTCTACGAACAGACAATTCTTACGCTGGACATTTTTCTTCTTCAACAAATGTGCCTACTTATATGACCTTCTTGACTGGGTGTTCGGTTATAAATGGCGTCAAAGGTTTCCTGAGAACGTTGTTAAAGGTCATGGACGTGGTGTTGAAAAATACGGAAGTCGTCGTCAGCTTTTGGACATTTGGAATTACCTTTACATATGGTATGAAGGTGGCGATGAAAGGAACGAAACTGAAAGGAATGAAGTTGATGAAAGCGATGAAAGCAATGAAGACGATGAAACCAATGAAAGCAATGAAGGCAATGAAGTTGATGAAAGTGATGAAAGCAATGAAGGCGACGAAGAAGGTTTCACACCGTGATTGATTGTCGGTGTGTCCGAGTTGAAAAAGGTGCTATGTCCGCAGTTGTGCATTTCCCCAAGGTTTCCGTTTTAAGGTTGAGGCAACCCATCTAGATTTTAGGTAGGTTTCTTGAGGTTTTCAAGGTCGTCCCGCCGTTTGCTTGTTTGTTCTTTTCGACCCTGACCACCCATTTCCCTTTGATGTTTAGCGTCGCCGGCAAATGAGGTTATGAAGCGGCGCTCAACGAGTTCAAGGTTTTGAGGGAGACTTCAAAGTTTGACTTTTGGTGTAGAATTTCAATCAGAGACTGGACACCATGACATATCAAAGTTTGACTTTTGAAAGGACATTTCAATCAGAGACTGGACAACATGACACTTCCAACAGGTCTTCAAAGTTTGACTTTTGAAACATTTTTCAATCAGAGTTGTCAAACATGACATTCATTTTTTTTTTTTCTTTTGGGGGTTTTTACATTTCCCAACCCTTGGGATATATATTGAATAATACCTCTCACTCTTATATATTGATTTCCCTTCCCCTTTTCATTCATCCCTGCTTGTCAGAAGGGACACAACCGCAGTCGGGAACTTGTCCGGAGACCTTCGAAAAAGGGTTGAACTATAAATAAAGTAGATAAACTAGATATAGGATATATGCGACGTTGCGATGTGGAAGGAACAGTATTTGGTGTTGTGGCAGGTCGTGGAAGGAACAGTATTTGGATTTTCAACACAAGACCCAAAATGACTTAAAGAAATGACGCCATATAGAATAAAGTAATGACTTGCTACTTTTTTATGGATAGAAAAAAACAAACTATGGACGAGGATGTTTTTGACCAGATGTTTGAAGCACTTCATCAGTCCGACACACACGAACAACCCACACAAACAAACACGCGATGGCAACCCGACGGCACATACAACAAGAAACCACTAGACCCACACTACTTCAGCAAATACTACCAACAAAAACTAAAAACTCCATTCACTTGTCCAGACTGCGGACGCACTATTAGTAGTAAATCAAATTATTCAAAGCATAGAGACACCGAAGTATGTAAGCGAAACCGACGAGCGTGATGATGCCTAGGACTTCAACCCACAACCCAAAAATTCCAACAGGCGACCATCTCCCAAAAACTACTTAAAGAAATGCCACCTTATATAGTAAGAGAGAAAATGAGTGAGGGTAAGATGTTGAAAAATATGCCGACCGATATAATTTTAAACATTCAATCCTTCCTTTTGGGAGAACCACACCTTTACAAAATAAAACACAACACCACACTCAAAGCAATCCAAAACAAATACAAGATAGACTACTCTAGACCTCGATTATGGAACAACCTATACATTAACCAAACACAAATGGCGTATGAAATGAGAAGGGAGGAAAACATTAAACCACATATGATTAACAATTCAACAAACTTAAATAGAATAGTGAGTTTCATCAACCAATTTCAGTATGGAATTCCAGACTATGATGAGGATGAAATGGAAGAGATCGATTTAGTCGATATTTATGATGAAGTTGATATAGACGACGATAATCCTATGAAGGTCGCAGTTGAATTGTCGCTTCTGTCTGAAGACCAGTTGTTTTCAGAGAGGTATGGTGAGATTTTCAAGTTAAAATCACACTGGACTACTAAATATACATTTGATAAACCAACTAAAAAATTAATTTCAAAAGCGTTAGGAATGTTTGTTGAAGAATGTCAGCGTTTTAAACAAAAGAAACAAAGAATGATAGAGAGAAATGAACTTCTTCAATCTGATTTTACACATTTTGAAGTTGTAGTGTTTATGAAACGTGATGATGACAGTGATAGTGAAGACAGCGATGATGACAACAACAGCGAGGAAGACTAAAGATTTTATCATCCATCCCATTAATCTTCATTAATGAGATTGATGCGTAGCATTCCAACCCACAACCCCTAACCCCCAACCAGCAACCACCACCCGAAAAACTACTTAAAGAAAAGACACCTTATATAATATAGGATATAGGATTTATGGTTGAACGTTCGGAGCAGATTGTATTAGATTATCTTTTTTCAAGCGACCAAGGCGAAGTAGTCCAACGCAATGGTCGTAATACAAATAGACTAAAGATAGGTGATAAGACTTATCAATTTGTAGGAGGTCAGGCACTGACAGACAGGTTGAAACGAAAACTCAAGAACATCAAACAAACATCAGGATACAAGATGTATGAGTTAGAAACGAAGAGAAGTATCAAATGGACAAGACTAGATAAAAATAAAGCACTGATAGGGATACAGAAACGCTTCAAAGCAACAATCGAGGAAGGACAACAAGCATTCGGAAACTATGTTAATTCATACTCCATTTCGGACATCAAGGTTCAGGGCATCAAGGCACTTCAGTATCTAAAATATCAAGACTACAAACTCAAACAGTATTTAGAAACGCAGAGGGGAATGAAAATAGTGTTGGAGGTCTTCGCCACTTATAAAAGTAAAAAAACAAACGAAGAAATCCGACACACCACCAGAAGCAGAAGATACGAAATAACAAACACTGAAGACATTCCAAAAACCTTATCCCAGATGGCAACCGATATAGAAATCCAAATGGATAAAATGGAACTATCAGAAAGCGGTCTTACCATAACAAAAATTGATACACTGACCTTCCACTACGACAAGTATAATCCAACAAGGGGAGGGAAGTTTATAGCATTACCCAAATGGGTTCAAAACAAAAAAGCGTGTATCAACATAAAAAATAAGGACGAGATGTGTTTCAAGTATTGTATCCAATGCGGTGTGTATAAGATATACGAAAAAGACCACGGATGCGAGATGTATCACTATAAAAAAGTAGAAGATGCTTTAAACTGGACAGATGTAAGATTTCCATCGTGTAATGTTGATATAGACACGCTTGAAGAAAACAATGATGGAATAATTTCTGTTAATGTTTATGTTTTAGATGAAGAAGACGGAAAGGAAAGCGTGATAATATACAGAAAGACTAAAGTCCCCAAAGCGTCCCATCACATTGACTTAATCAAACTTCAGGATGGAGATGACTATCACTATGTCTATGTAAAAGACTATAACAAACTGGTGGGAAGTCAGACGAGTAAGATGAAAGCAAAGAAGCATCACTGTAAGCATTGCCTTCACGGTTTCACTACCCAAGAGTTGTTAAAGAAACATGAAGACATAGGATGTATGGCAGTAGAAGAACAGCAGGTTGAAATGTCAAGCGTGCCCATTCAGTTTCAACACTTCCATAAGCAATTAGAACACCCCTTCGTGATATATGCCGACTTTGAATGCTTAACAACCAAAACGGGGAGTGTATCAACGAAAACGATGAACACCAACAAGTATCAACATCACAGACCCAGCGGGTTTATGATAAACCTCGTGAATAGAATAGATGGGTCTTCCAAACCCTTTCTTTACAGAGGCGAGGATTGTATGGATGTTTTTGTTAAACAGATGCTTGAAACGAAAAACGAAGTGATGAAGATAATGAAAGATAAAAAGACCATCATAATGACAGCAAACGACTGGAGGGACTTCAAAACGGCAGACAAGTGCTTCATATGCGGTGAGAAATACAAAGAGGGGGACAAGAGGGTAAGAGACCATTGTCACTTTACAGGTCAGTATAGGGGAAGTGCCCACGATGGTTGTAATTTAAGGTTCTCCTTGAGGTTTTATAAAATCCCCGTGTTCCTTCATAACTTGAAAAATTACGACGCTCACTTAATCATAGAGAGAGCACACCAACTCGCAGAAAACACCGACATAAATGTAATAGCACAAAACAGCGAAAAATTTATAACCTTCGGATTTAGAAATCTTTGCTTCAAAGACAGTTTCAGTTTCTTATCCGCTTCCTTGGATAAACTCGTGAGACTGACTAAATACGAAGAGGGAGAGAAACGGGAGAACTGGGAGACCAAATTCAAACACAGCAAAAGAAACCCATATGTTAAAACATCGGAGGACTTGGATTTATTGACGGATAAAGGGGTCTATCCGTATGACTACTTTGATGACTTCGCTAAATTTAGAGAAATCAAACTTCCTCCAAAAGAAGCGTTTTATAGCAGACTTTCGGAAACACACATTGATGATGAAGAATACGAAAGGGCGATAAAGATATGGGAACACTTCGGTATAAGAAATCTTGGTCAGTATCACGACTTATACTTAAGAACGGATGTGCTACTACTAACCGACATCTTTGAAAATTTCAGAGACCTATGTATGGAATACTACGGACTAGACCCCGCCCACTACTTCACCCTTCCTAACTTCGCTTGGGACGCTATGCTCTTCAAGACAGAAATCGTCATCAATCCGATAGAAGAGCAAGAGATGTATGAGATGGTGGAGAAGGGATTGAGAGGAGGGATGTGTCAAGTGAGTAGTAAGCAAGCAATAGCAAACAATAAGTATATGGGAGATGACTACGATGAAACGAAACCCTCTAACTACATAACATACTTGGACGCCAATAACCTTTATGGACTGGCGATGTCTCAAAAACTACCCACTGGAAAACTCTCTTGGACGAAGAAAGTCCCCAATGTGATGGAATGGAACGAAAACGACAATTTCGCTTACATACTTGAAGTCGATTTAGAGTATCCAAAAGAACTACACGATGAGCATAGTGATTATCCACTAGCACCGGAGAACACGAATGTTCTAGAGACCTATCTTTCAGACCACCAAAGGGAACTCTTCAAGCACTACTATAACGGAAAAGAACCGAAAGACGAGAAAACTCCGAAACTCATCTTAAACCTTAAAGATAAGGACAGGTATGTTGTCCATATCAAGGCGTTAAAGTTCTATCTGGAGAAGGGACTTAAAGTGAAGCAATACCACAGAATAATAAAATTTCAACAGAGGGCGTGGTTGAAACCGTGGATAGACTTCAACACAGAAAAAAGAAAAGTAGCAAAGAGCGACTTTGAAAAGGATATGTTTAAACTTATGAACAACGCAGTCTATGGAAAAACGATGGAGAACGTAAGAAACCATATGAACTTTGAACTCGTCCATACACAGGAACGAATACAAAAATGTATAAACAACCCAAATTACAAATCAAGACACATAATAAACGAAAACCTAGTTGGAGTTGAGAAGATAAAGACGTCAATCAAATTGGACAAACCCATCTACTTGGGGATGAGCATCCTAGACTTATCAAAGCATCACATGTATAGTTTCTACTACGATGTCCTGAAAAAGCACTACAAGGAAAACATCAGGTTGTTATACACGGATACGGACAGTTATGTTTTGGAAACTTATACGGATGACATCTTTGAGGACTGGATGGGTATAAAGGAGCATATGGACTTCAGCGGATACGATAAGAACCATCAAGCATACGACCCCACTAATAAGAAAGTCCTCGGGAAGTTTAAGGACGAGACTGACGGGAAAATTATCACTAACTTTATCGCGTTGCGTCCTAAGATGTATTGCTTTAAGGTTCATACGGTCAAGAAGGTAGAGAAGAAAGCGAAGGGTGTCCCCAAGAATAAGGTAAAGAGGGATTTAGATATGAAAGACTACGAGAGCACACTACATAACAGAACCTCCAAAGAAGTAAATTTCAACGCGATAAGGAGCAAGAACCACCAACTCTACAGTATTAATCAGACAAAGGTCGGACTGACAAGTTATGATAATAAACGCTACTGGATAAGCGACACTGTCAGCGTGCCTTATGGGCACTATTCTATTAAGTGATTGATGAGAATAATTTTTTAATCTCATAAATCATCTTCAAGTTAAATCTACGAAATCTCTCATAACTTCGGGTTCATCCTCAACATCTTCAATTGATGTAGGTCTATCACCACTACTTCTGGGAACATCTTGAATTTCTCTAGGAGCATCTTGAAGTGCCATAGGACTATCATCCTCATCATCATCATTATAACGCCTTCGGCGGGAACTGGTGAAATCAGCAATTGCGTTTGCTACATCCACCGCCATACTTGCTCCATCAACAGCGGTTTCAGCGACCCTCCCCGCAAAGTCTAAAGCGAGAAGTCCCGTATTAGCACCAAGTTTAGCAACATTCTTTGTAAGATTTACTGCCCTCTTCCCACCTTCTATCATATCTTTTCCCGTCCATACGAATTTAACATCAGTTTCCATACCTCCCCTTTCATTGGGAGCACCGTTTCGGATGGCGTTGCCACCGAGTGGCATCTGTGCGACACTTGATGGTTGGAGAGACGAAAGGGTCAGACGGGGTCTTGATGGAAACTCGGGGGTTGGTGTTGAAGGCGTTGAAGGTTCTGAAGTTCTTCGCCCCACACCGGTGTTTCCAATCAACATATGATTGACTGTATCAACCATATGGTCTCTCCTCTCTTGGTTTTCCATCTGTGGCATCACCACGATGTTTCTTTCACTCTTGGGAATGTAGAGACTGCCTCCAAAGGATTTCTTCTTTCTCTTGTGTCGTTTGTTTTTGTCTATGTATCCAAGCATAATTTTTTATATAATTAATGTGAGATAATAAACTAGAAATCTTCCAATTCAGGCATTTCTTCTTCGTCGCTCATAGAGAAGTTTTGTGGTCTTCTGTTTATCATCCCTTCGGCGACGAAGGAATGTTGAAGAGTTCCACTGTGTGATGCTCTTGTTTGATTTATCCTTTGTCTCCTGCTTCTCTGGACTGCTTCAATCCTCGCTCTCAATCCCGCCTCGTGATTGCTCATATCACTCTCTCTATCATCTGCCTCGCTCACGGCATCTTGAAAGTCTCCGCTGATGTCTGTTGTCTGTTGATGTCTGTTGAGGTTGTAAGTCCCTCCCTGTGATGCCTGTTGTCTCAAGACGAGGTCTCTCATCTGTCTGTTGTTAATCCTGTTCTGTTGTTCTTTTAGAATTTCCATATTGTCCATTCCATCAAAGAAAGACCCCTGCGGTGTGTTCTTGAAGAATGTAGCGTCTCTGTCCGGTAGTTGTCCCACCAGTTCCTGATTTTCATAGATTAGTCCTGCGATTTCTGCGTAGGTAGGACGCCTTTTGAGACCATACTTTGAATATGGATTTATCAATTCCAGTTTTGCTGTTTCCATTTAATATATATTTTATGTAGATAAAATTTATATTAAATGATAAGAACTTTCAAAATCACAGAGTGATTTTAAAAGTTGTTTCCANTTTGTTGTTATATAATTATTTTAGATAAAAATAATTATATATTAACTTCAACTAAAAACAAGATTTCGGAGTTGTGCCACTCGCTTTTCAAGATGTTCTTTGGTATGAACAGGTAGATTGGGACGGTGTAGTTCCGACTGTAGTCTGTCAAGTTCGTTCTGGTAGTTGCTCCTGTTGTTGCTTTCTATCATATCTTTTCGTAATGCTACGCTCGCCTCTCTCGCCTTTCTCAAGTTCAACTGTTCAGCGAGATGTTTTAGATATGATGTATCTGTGTAATCAAACGGTGAGAACTTCAACATAGACGATTGTAGCATATCGCGAGTTTTGGACTTAATGTTTTTCTTCCGATACTTATACATTTTGTTATATACATTAATGTAGATTTTTTAATCATAGATGATACTACCGCTTTCTCTCACTTCCAAGACTGTTTCAGAAATTAAATGACAAAATATTTCTTGAACCGCCTCTTCGGTCGCCAAAGCACCGTTCGTTCCTTTGAGTTTCAACACGAGTAATGAACCCATCTTTGTATTAACGCCTGTGAAGTTTATATCCGCCATCTTCTCGTAGGAAATTCCGATGATAAACTTGTCCTCTCTGAAGCGTTTGTAGGTGATGCTCATAGCGTCTTGGTCTGGGTTCATAAAGTGGATGGCACGCCTCAAGAAATACATAGTCTCCGCCATTGATTGGCACTCAAACTCTGGATACTTCTTATTAGCGATTTGGATTTGCCAAGTGAGGTTTCTAGACATGTCTTGGAAACCCTTCCCTTGGTTTTCAGGATTAGCACCGTCTGGGTCTTCACCATCAAAAATGGGTGTGTTAATCATAGGATTGTAGAAGTAGTTCCAGCGTTTGTATAAGTAGTTGTCTTGTCGGTAGTATGTTCCTTCAGTTCCAGTCCGTGGTGTTCGGTATAATGTGATAAATGCTCCGTTGAGTTTGGATGAGGACTTCACGATGTTCATGTTGATTTCAGTGCCTGCCGTGTTAAAGGTCTGTGTAATCGTATGATACATTGGGAAGACCAACTTAAGAGACTGACCTCCCAACAGGTGTTTAACGATGTTGTTATTTACTGTGTTGTCCAGTTGAACCACTTCCGCCCTGATAATCACATTGTTAAGTTCCCAAGAGGTAGAGGTGTCTCCGGTGGTGAAGTAATAACCGTTGTTGTCTCCGGTGGTTGTGGTGGGTGATATGATGGGTGTGTGTTCATCGCTGACCAGCGTGAATTCCAATTCCAAAGGTGCGTAGCGTAATGGGAGCATATAGTTGTTTTCCATTAATCCACAGCAAGGTTTGTGTCCTATTCTGATGTATCCGTTCGCACCAGGAATGCCAGTGATAGAATGTCTAGTATAACGCGTGTCTATGCGACCCCACTCGTTGCGGTCTCCAGCAGTATCAACCGTCACGACACCAGCAGGGTCAGCATTGGTCGCTCCTGTGGTTGTTGCCTGTAAGAACTCGTCCAGTCCATTGGCATACATATGACTTTCGTCGTCCCATCTAGGATTAGCACCGCTCTCTATGTCATCAATGTCTCTGACCTCTTGACTTTTGAAGGAGTTGTATAATTCACAGTGTCGGTTGTATTCAATGATGTCCTGAACTAATTGACCGCCAACGGTTGCTCTGTATCTTTGAAAGAAGGAGGACAGATTGCCCAAAGGTCTTAAGAAGTGTGAGCGTGTCCCGTCGGTGTTCTGGAGGTTGGCAAACAAACGCACACTTGATAAATCAAGATAGGTGTTGTCCTCACCGCTCAAGTAGAAGCGGATGTTTTTGTTTCCAGCGTTCGGATTATAAACATTAGAACCGCTGGGAAAGTAATTAACGTGTCGTCTGTCAGTAATGTATTGGGCGGTCTCTGGCAAACCAAAGTGAAGGGAATTGACCATCACATCGCTACTCTCTGCTACGATATTATCCATTGCTATATATAATTTAAGTTAGATAATGTTTTTTATTTTTTCATTCTCGTCGGTTTTTTCTGGTGGTTTCCCATTATGACATCTTTTTTCGGATTTTTTAAACTTAATTTTTTATTATTTGTTGATGTTGTAAAAGTGTTGTTTTCTGTCATACGGGTTTTCTCCATCTGGTTTAGAACTATTTCCCTGATGCTGTTGTAATCCTTCACCTTTGAGTTCATCTCCCGTTCCACTCTTTGGTAGGACGAACTTCCCTTGGAGAGTTGCTTCACTTCCGAAGCATCGTTTAATTTCTTGTTATATGTTAATTTGTTCTGAAACATCTTGCTATTAATAATATTGAGATAATTTACTGGTTGGGGTTTATCCCCGCACTTATTTGTGTTCCAGCGTTGATTTCAAAGCGACCCTGACCCTCAACATTCTTGAAGGAATGATTGACCAATGGATTCCATTCACTGTTGTCCAATGTCATTGCCGCGTTGTCAAAGACGCTTATCACATCCCCCTTGTTCCTGATGCTCAAGTGTTTGGGGTTCTTGGGTTTTCCTCCTCTGGAAAAGGTCGGAGTGGCGTATGTGGTTGTCTGATACTTGTCTGGCATCCTTTCGTTTATCCGATTGACCACAGCACTTCCCAACGAATGAGACACCAAGCGCTTTATCTCGGGAGACTTCTTAAGTTCCGCTTCCACATCTCGGTATTTTTCGGAGTGTTGAACCATTCTGGTGGGTATTAAGAAGATGTCGCTCATTATGTCCTCTTGGAGACTTCCCTCTTTACCTCCAGTTCCAGAAATGTAGAGCGTGTTGCCCGTCTTGTATAAACCCGATTTAGACCAGTAGGCGTTCCTCAACCCCCATCTGTCTTCAATGTGATTTTTGTTTCCGACATTTGCCTCTTCGGCGTATCTCGTCTTCTGTCTCTTGTAGTGTTTGTTGAGGTTTCTCGCGAAGTGGTTCATCCTCTCGTTCAAGTCCTCTTGTTTCTTGGTGTTGTCCTTCTTGATTTCGTCCCACGCTTGGTTCATCAGGTGTCTCATCTTGACCCTCTCAAGTTGTCTCTCCATATCTCCCCTTTCAAGTAATCTTCCGTTCCTTCCGTTTCTCATAAAGTTTCGGACGGCACTCTGTGCTAAATCTCTGGCACTCTCCCTTGCTACATTCGTTCCGACCGCTCTCGCTATTTGAGATGCTCCACTTATGATTGCCATATATATAGGAGATATTAGAAATTATTTTTTCTAAAAAGTATATATGATAAAGAGATTAACATATAAAAAGGTTCTGGTGGATAGTGCGTATCGCCTTCCGCAGTCTAGGTCATCCGCTGACTTCATCATAGAGTTAGACGAGAATATGGAGTGTCCGAACGGGACTAAACTCTTCATAACCGAAGTGAGCATTCCTGCTGTTTGGAAAACGACGGAGGTAGGGTTCTACGAGAAGTTATACTTTATGTTGTATAAGAACGGGTCTCTCTTCGGTAATTACATCATAGACCTGTCTAACAAAATTTACTTCGCCGAGCAGTTGTGTTTTGACATAGTCCAGAAGATGAACGAAGCGACTAACGGGGAACAAACAGATATGTTCGTTTATGCTTACAGTTCCGCCACTAGGACGGTAGAGATTAAAGTAGCGAGCGGTTTCACCGACACATACGAGATAAAAATCCCGACCGACAAAGAACTCTCTGCTTATGTAGGTGGTACTTGGAACAGGGGAACGGCGGAGTATGACAGCAACAGTCCCAAGTCCATTAACTACTTCTTGAGCAACTATGTTGAAACGAACCCTCTATCTACTTGGACATCGTCCTATCTTAATTTAGTGCCTTTCAGGGCGGTCTTCATCAACTGTCAGGAACTAACAGACCACCACTATTCGTCTCCTAACAGTTATTCTTCTTCAATCGTCAGGAAGGTCATCATAGACCAACAACTGGGAGGGGTCATTTCCGACACTTCCGCTCCTTTGTATGCCGACTACATTGACGTCTCTGATAAAAACTTGAAACGCCTACACTTCAGAATAACGGATGAGAAGAGCAACACCCTCAACCTTTACGACATCCCCGTCCAGTTCAGTTTGATATTTGAGCATCCGAGTTATTAGTTTTTCCGTATCTTTTCTAT
>DF244154.1:0-21773 GCA_000507305.1 Breviolum minutum Mf 1.05b.01 | reverse complement strand
CGTAGCACTTTGAACACGGGTTACATTAGGTTTGGGCATGTGTAAAGTATGTACCGAAGCAGTCCATTCCGTAGCACTTTGAACACGGGTTACATTAGGTTTGGGCATGTGTAAAGTATGTACCGAAGCGTTGGACATGTGTGAAGTGTGTATATCATGCAGTGTATCATTCAGTGCACAAAACGTGAGCAAAAACAACCCCCGCCTCCAGATGCACGAAACCGCATGCCCAGTGTACCCGATTTCCATTGGGGAGTACGTCTGAAAAAATGCGCGCGAACGAGGGGTCGGAGGGAACAACAACAACAACAACAACAACAACAACAACAACAACAACAAGAGAACAACAAAGGCCGTTCCAACAGTTCCCATCGCCCAAGGTCACTTCAGGATCACCAAAGCGTGGACCAACCGTTCGCATCATAAACCTGCATAGCTATGATGGATCTTCCTCCGAAAATTACCGGGTGTTTTGGTGTCCTTTTTTCACAGAAGTGGGTGTTGAGTTTGAGCAGAAATTGAAACACAAAAATAAGAACATGTTTGAAGTGGAAGTGATTGAAGTGAAATTTAGTCAACAAAATTTCATTGGAAATTAGTGATTGAAGTGTACAAGAATCAAAGAGAATAATTTTGAAGTCACAGTTTTTTTCTGTCACTTTTTTTAACTTCAAAACTCCCACTCCCCCCCAAAAAGAATAAAACCCTAGTAGCCGTAGCCAGCTGATGAATCTCACTTCTCATTCGTTAAATATATACCTCCCTTCAAACATTGGTCTGACACCTAGGCACCTGACCCCCAAAAATGCTCATCTTTCCACCTATTCTAGGATGTTTCAACAACCAGGAAAAGCTTCACTTCACAAATCCTGAACTTGGATTCGCAACAGATTTCCCTCCAGGGGAACTATATCACATATCCCACCAAATCGGGAGAGGGAGAAGGAACATCATTATATAGAACTGTCTTTAGGAAAAAGCATGTTACTTCCCATGGAAGGTAATTTTTTGCATAATCTGGAGGACTGTGACCTCTTGTTTTGGAAAGGTAGCGAGCTGTGGACCTTGCTTCCCATGGCAAAAGTGGTTGGAATTTCAGAAATCCACCACCAGTTCTACAGCAAAAGCAGGTTGCAACCCACTCCATCCAAATCCTCTATAAACCAAAGTCAGACGTATGTGAAGAAACCAACAAACACATCCAACAAATTCCGAAAACATATGAAAAACCAACAAACAATTCAAACAACCCCATCACACACCAAAAACATGTGCCATTTCTCAAGTTCTGTCACCTCCACACGGCCTAACAACCGAATGAACCTTCAAAATCGGGGGCCTGGCATCTGGCAAATGCATCCGAATGCCAGGCAAGCGATCTGCAGGTGCCCAGGTACCACTGCTGGAGGAATAGCCATTGACACTGAAATGCACCTTGGAACAAAAATTAGTAACCATGGTTAGTTTTTGTCCCCCCAAGTAGGGTTGTGGGGACCCTTGAGACACCCCTTCCGAATGGCCTTTCCATCGCTGATAGATGGGGGGTTACTAACCACTTACTAATTGTGATTATCCTCCATCATGGAAATCTAAGGGCACCCCCCCAATGCCAACCCCCCCAAGAAATAAATAACCCCATCATCCCCCAATCAGACCTTTTTCCTGGGGAGGGGCATTGGGAGGGTACCCTTGCATTTCCATGAAAACAGAGGTTTGCAATCGAAGAAAAACCCAATCTTGAAGTGCGCCCCACTGAAACTAACGGCGAGGAGTTTACCCCTGAAATGGATGGTTGGAAGACAACTACTTTCCACTTTCCTTTTGGGAAGGCTTTTTTTTCTCAGAGTCTATAGTAGTTTTAGGGAGGGTTGTGTTGCAACTGGAGCTCGGTTTTTGGATGGCACTGATTTACCTTTAAGGAAAACTTTATATGGTAGTCGGAAAAACAGCTTTGAACCAAGGAACATTTTTACCAAAACTTCATCCCCCGTCATCCCCCGGGATCAAAATGCTATAGAATTTCCATCAAGGGCATTGAGTTGCTTGTGCAATCCCTCACATCAAACCACTTATTGACCCAGCTTGCTGACGGGCTTTAGGTAATGCTCACCCTATTTCACCCTTTCCATATTTTCAAAAACTTCAAAGTTATGATGGCCTCAAGTCTCAAGCCGGAAAAAATAACATCCAGGTGACTGAAACAAACTCCTCCCTCAACATCACATCCCATGTTACGAAATATCTTAAACACACAACTCGGAATGGATGATGACAACCCAATGAGCCACGAAAAAAACTTTCTTACTTTCCATTGTACTGGTTGTTTAATAGGGATCCTTATAATGGTTTAGAATAATCCCCACATAGCTGGCTAGTATAATCTCCACAAAGACCCTAAACAACCACCAGGAAGGATAGTTTGCTGGAGCCTAGCATGCGGCTCCCCAAAAGCCGAGGCATCAGTTTTCAGTGCGACACAAAGAAATTTCTGCAGAGACTGTCCGACATGTTTTGATAATCTTTAAATTACCCAAATGCTCCAGGTAGGGAATATTTGTATGCACAATATCTATATATATAACATATATACGAAGACATACTTGAGTCATATTTGATTTACCTACATTTCTCTCTGCTGTAATGGCCATTTTTGACGAAACAAAACGGTCGTCTTGCGTGTTTTCCCGGAAGACAAAACCGACGTTTTTCAAACTCCTGGTGAATCAAAGGCTGGTTCCTGGTAGCTCCAAATTTACAGCTCAGGAACCATCCCAGCTTCGCTTTGTACCGTGAACCTCAGGAAAAAACATGGCATGAACACAACACAGTTCAACAGTCGATGAAACAAATACGCATTTCTTGTTGTGAGAAGGGAGAAGATCTAATCAAAACCTTTAACACAATTCAGATATGTTTGTTTTTTTGTCTTATTCTTCGGACATTTGAATTTGCTTCAGCCATCATTTAGAAGCCAACAACCAAACCCTCCCAGCTTTGGTAAATGGAACGCTTCATTTGGCGACTTGCTAGGCTTCACCGACCCTTAAGAATGATGGGATTTTTCAACAAAATGTCCTTTGGCGGATTTCTGTGTTACAACAGCCGTTGGTTCGGGGTCGTTTTTTGGGGCTCAATTTGTATGGGTTTTTGATGTGTCTTTTCTCTCGTTTGGGATGTGATTTTCTCCAGTCTGCGACATTCTCATCAGCAGGGTTTGGTCCAGATTTTCTTCATGTCTTTCTATATCAAGAAAAGGGAAACACCCAACAAACTCCTGAGCAATGTCAACAATTTCATATAATCCTGCAAAATGTGGAGTATATCATATGAAGTGCAATTGGGTGAAATAATCTTGAAATTCATAGCTTGTGAATCATAATCAAGAGTTCATGGCTTGCCAAATCCTGAAATTCATCACAACTAGATATAAATTCAGGATACTTGATTTTCTTCACCCAAATCACCAAAAAACCTACACCCGCCGGGTGGAATAAAAACCCTATCTCACAGTCACACCAACCCATCTCCATCCATCTCACCAGATCTGATCCAAGAAACTTCTGAAAAGGTCCCGTTTGACCAATCCGATCGGTGAAGATTCCTTCATCCCCCGTGGCGTTGCTTAGACCATCTGCGTTCTTCGCCAGTACCAAGAGGCGATCCACATACGTAGGGAGCTGGCGTGGAATGGATGGAATGGGCTTTGGAGGTGGATGATATAACCATCTTGAAAATAAACTTGTGTTTGTATGTTTACAAGTGTATATATATATACATCTAGATGTAAATGTACAATACAATTGTATGTTTATCCCATAGTATATGTATACACTATGAACATGAAACATCATAAACCAGTAACATTGAGGGACCAAGATGTTATCAACATTTTTTTCAGTTCACAAAAACCACACACACAGCGCGGCGTTTCTGGCTCGTTGCCTTGCTCTGTGCGCGAAGGGTGCAAAGGGTTAAGACACATTCATTCTCCAAGACCTCATCGATGATTGTCTCCAAGATGGCACCAGAGGAACTACCAAGACCTCGGCCCGTTCGGTCGTTCGGTGTTTTTTTCCAAGACAAAGAATCCGTGCCGAAAACAAAAAAGAAGCGAAAATGCGGGGGTACTCCAGGAGAGGAACATTTTTACTTCTTCGATAGAAAGTACATTCAGGATTTCAATGGCACTCGGCATTTTTGTGGCACTCGGCATTTTTGGTCCTGTAACCCATCAAAAAATGGTACATTTTGGGGCCTCTCCCCGTTTTTGGTGCCTCTTTTTCATGAAGTGCCGACCGGTTGGTTTGTGATAGGTTGACTTTCCCCACTGAACTCAGCGGTTTCACGCCCCCAAGAAGGAACAAAAACCCTTTTTACTATAGGAAAGATGAACATTCCACCCCAACAAGGTGGGCCCCTACTGTACCAATTTTAAATGGAGTTATAATCGGCCTTATAAATGGGTAAATGGGGCTATAATCCGAAAGATAATCATCAGCTGAGACTTTTCAACTGCAACAAGCACATAGTGCAGTAACCACAAGATAGAAATACCCTCCCTGAAGCTAACATAGCACCTGCTAGGAAGCCATCCCAAGAGGAACCTTCATCGAGGGCAATTATTTCCTTTACACAAAAAACCATGAAGAGCAGCAAAGTATTGGTTGAAGCAATTCATACGATTCTATGGTGCTCTTTTTGTGAACCATTCTGTTTCATAAATCACATCATAACCAGCAAACACCGTGACCCTTCAGGAATACCATCCCAAGGCTTACTCAGCCACTTCGGAGTTCTTTCAACCCCGAAGTTGAACAGCTCTGCCCTAACAAGTTCCAAGTAAGGACGCCGAATCCTCTTCCAACCATCAATTTTTAGGGAAAACTCGTCTGGGGCGTAAAAAGACGGCGTAAATAATGGGACAAACTAGGTGCTACCTATCAACAAGTGCAGAATTTCTCAACCTATTTTTTCTGGGGAGCATCCGTTTTTTCTGAAGACCTTTTCAGTCTCCAAGAAGCGTAGCTGCAAGGCTGTGGCCGTTGTTGGAATACTAGCAGTTACAGTGATGTCGATCCAATCCGGTCTCAAATCCTGGATTTGACGGGTTCGATCAACATACCTCTAGAACAGCTTCCAGATAGAAAAATACTCTTTTTTTTGGGTAAAACATCATCCCCCGCCACAAAGATGGTGAACATCCAATTGGATTCTATTTTTTCTATGAAATTTGACGTGACCTTTTTTTTCAACATGAAATTCGAAAACAAAATCTCAGCCAACAAATTCGGCACCCAACAAACACCGTCTGTTTCCCCTGCAGTCCATGTCTGCACCAAAGCTGACATTGGTAGGGACCTGAATGGTGCGGGAGTGCTGTTTGTTCATGAGATGTTTGTTGGTGAACCAAAATAGACCTGACTTCTCTGTAAAAGAGAAGCGGATCGGTACCAGGCCAACAACTCCCATGCATCTAATTGTTGTTTGATGTTTTTTTTGTTTTTTGCTAAGTGAATCTTGGGAAGAGATACCTGCCATACTGCTCTTTGAAATTTCCGAATCAAAAGGACATGTGAATCTAAAGGTCCCCCGGCAACAAAAAGATCATAGAACATCTAGTAAGTGCATCCATGGTATCTTCCATGCTGGACCCCTTCTCCAAAAGAAACTGTTTTTTTTTGGGGGGGACCAAGACTCTAGTCTTATCTGCCGCCCGAAAGTTAACAAACACTGTCTCCAGGCCTAATGCCAGTGGCAGTGTGATAGAAACATCTGGTGCTTTCCTCCGTATTAACAGGAACTTGTATGGAAATGAAGCATGAAACATGAAATCACCAAAAGGGGAGACTTCCAAGGAGTGCGCCTATGAATAATTTTCACATCCCAAAAGTTGCAAAAGTTGAAAGTACTCAGCAGGGAAGTAGCGAAACTCTCTGAGGGCTGTTTTCTTCACCACAGGATTGATTGAGAACTACAACTACGAGTAGCTGGAATTTGGCTCTTAAGATTCAATCTAGTAGAGGAAGTCACCACAAACAGTTTTTGTTCAAACAATTCGTATTTTCTTTCCTCGTTGAGAATCTCAAGATGCATGGTCCACTATTCTAATACACAACTTCTACCTAAAAATCTTACAACGGTTACCACCAACCAACCAATAGACAGCTGTTTTTTCACCCATATGACCCATCAACACTACATGAATCCAACCACACGGATCTTTTTAGCCCGGTTAGCACAAAGTACATGAAATTACCATAAAATTAATATAAAATTACCACCAAAAGATCCCCCCCAAAATTTCAATATTTCCATGAAAATCATCTGAACAAAAAAAATCACACAACTATCTGACCCCAGGTCCAATTTGCCATTCCAGACTTTTTATCCACCAAGATGCGGGAGGTAGATTACATGCCATAGTGTTGCAATCTTGCGTATCCACGTTGGATGTCCAACCTGGACCATGAGGGGAAAGGTGGCAAGATATGAGGGGGAAAGGTGGCAAGAAAGAAAAGTTACCGGTATTTGAACTGTGTTTGTATTACAACATTATATGATACAAGATAATTATGGTTGGCTTGTACGGATTTCAATGCTACCAACACTATGTATATATACGTATACATGGGTACCACCAGGTAAGACCACAGTGTACATCTATAGATTTAAACATATGTGCCCCGCTCGCCGCTTACCATCCTCATAAAATCCTTTGAAACACCTGTTTTGTGGGAATGGGGCACACCAGGGCTGTAACATAAGGAACAAAAGATGATCTGAATTATGCGTTTAGCTTTCCGATTTCATAGACATAGTGATGCAACAGCCAATGTGGCCAAAGGTAAGACATAGGAATTTCATAGTCGAATTTTCAGTCAGAAACCGATTTTTCCAAGGAAACTCGGAACGCAGGGTGTACTGGTTCAAAAATTGGGGATGCCTACAGAAGTGTAGTAGAAAACCCATGGATTTGGAGGAATTGCACATTTGCATTTACATTGCTACAACCATTTAGTAAAGACATAGATGAAACTAAAAACATTCCAAGTTCTAACTTTCTGGTCAATTGATGATGCTTTATCCAGACATGCTATTGATACATATTGATACAACATCTCTTTTAAATGGCGGAGATTTCAGCCAAGGCGCCTGTGCATTCAGACCTTGGCAATTCAAGTTGGAGGTTAGTCGACCCACAGGGAGTGTCATGGCCATGTGTCTTCAAAATTCCGGTTAGTCAAGTTCCTATGAATTTCACAAATTGTGCGTCATTTTGGGGGTACATCCCAATGGTAAGAATCAAATTCACCGCGAGTTTTTTTTGTGAAACCATCAAGTTATTTTGAATCGAATTTCCTGCATCCTGTTGTATTTGGATCAGGACAAACCCACGGATGTTGCAATCTTAAGGAGGTTGCTGAACGTAAAATGTTTCTCCTCGCCCTATGAGGCCTCGGTAAAATGCTGCGAAAAAAGCGTATTCTGATGCAAAATTTCGAGCCCCCCAAAGGTTCGGGCAGAAAAAAAAACAGTTTTCTGAAAAACTCACCACCAACCATCCAACCATCCAACCAACCAACAACCAACCAACCACCATCCAATAGCATCCACCATCCAATATGTAACGGCCAAGTAACGATGGATACTTGAGACCATCAGAGCCTAAACACACCTTTTCACGGGTTTGTTGTCCTCCACCGCAGGGCTTATCACAACCTCGACTATAAGGAAAGGCTGCGATCTGCGTTTTTTTCAACTTTTGTGACTTGTTTAAAAAATCCATGTGTTTCAATCACACCAGCCAAAAAAGGAAGCAAAGTATACAACATGGAAGTATTCAACAAGGGGAGAAACTGTGGTACACTTTTTTGTTGTGACTTGTTTTTTCAATGGGTACTTGTCTGTCACAATTTCCCTTCTCAAAGTACCAAGAACTTGGAATCCTCAAAACCCAAGTGATTGGAGCAGTTCTTGGAGCAACAACAAGGTCATTATATGACAACTCCCAACGAATGCAGGCGATGAATGGCAAAAAACAACAATCCACCTGTACAAAAAACATCTGCCATTTGGTTAAACACTTGATCTTCCCCAATATGGGTCTAGGCACAATAATTACCAACAGAGTGGTCCAAAAATCTTTGGTGAAGTTCCCCCCTTGGTACCGGGTAAAGCTTCGACCGACTCCGTTTGCCCATGTAACGAATCACTTCTGATACACCCTGGAAGATTGACATGGAACCTACAAATCACCCACTTAGAAATAAAAAATGATCTTCCAAACCTCCATGATTATGTTCCATGTTAATCATTCAGAGGCGTAGAAATCTAGCAACTCTTGCACCATTAAAAAACCCAGTGAATTGTATCGGAGGTTCATCATTCAGTGTCATTTCCCATGGCTTGTTTTCCCATAAACTTCCCCACCCTCCCCTCCAAAAACTATCAGAAACACATGCGAAAAACGGTTTGGTTTGGGGCTTCTGCTTCGGACCACGAAATGTGTCATCTAAATAATCTAGGGTTGTAGATTTGCCTGGTTTCACCAATATATAGATCCATAGGTCCAGGTACCATCTGTGGCTTGGTTTCCAAAAATATATAGGGGACAAATCTGCAACCTTGTCATTAAAAAAACTCCGCCCAAGTCGCTGGTCCAATTTCCTGTGACGATGGAAAAGGTCACCTAAAAAAACGAGGCTAAACCCGATGGAATGATTCCTCTCTCGGGTTCAAGTCGAAAATCTCCATGGCTGGGAGGGAGGATTTTTTTCTTTCTAAAGATCGAAGGTGGGAGACTTTCTCAATAAGTATGAAGCAGTTGGAACAATTGTCATTTTCTAAGATTTTCCAATGACATGATTGATGAAATGATGTTGATTTTCAGATTCGTTGATTTTCTAATGACATAAGCTGGCATTTTTGCAGAAACAAAGCTGCGCTACACGTACACCTTCAACAGCAAGCCGAGGTCATGGGGACGTTGAGGAAACGCTCACCCCAAAAAGATCATGTCATAGATGGAAGGTCCATGATATTTGAATATGTTCGATAATTTCCTGAACAAAACATGTTGGGAATTTCTTCTTGTGTGGTTCTCCAGAGTGTCCAAAGAAATCCCGAAGTTGGGAGTCATTATTGAAGTTTATTGAAGTTTTGGGTGAGTTTCATCACTGATGCACTGATGAATTTCTAAATTTTGCTTCCCACTTTTTCACAGGTACCAGGGGAGCAGTTGTCAACCTTTGAGTGAACGGATACTGCAAATCCCAAGCTGGAACAGGTTCTAGCAGTTTCGCAAATCAACTCAAGAAGTAAAAAACGGTTTATGCCATGTTCGTATTTATGAAAGAATAATATGGGCAAAATACGATAATTCCTAAACCTGAATCTGGGAAAATTCCCTCACTAAACCATACTAAACCACCATTTGGGCTGGTTTCAGCTGAGGTCTCTATAATTTGAGCAGGTATATTACATCTGCTTTATATCTTTTCATAAAGAGCTGCAAACTGCTGAAAAATCTCTCAAGCTCGCTGCCATGGTGCCGAAGGATGTGGCGCGCAGGTAGAGGTGCTGGGATCACAATAGCCCGTCCTGCGGGAGCTGTTTTGAGATTGGTAGAAAGGTTACCCTCCAGGGAACGAGAAAACATGGGACCCACCCTTCACGGGAAGGAAGTTCGGAAAATCATCGACTCGAAAGTGAAGGCGATTGGATGGGATATGTGATCGTTCCAAGGAGTTCACACGCTCAAAACCTAATATGGAACTAGAAAAATGGAGACCTGAAAGGAAGAAGAGATTCATTTTGGACGAATAAAAACAGTTTTTCAAAGGTGCCGAAAAGGACCTTCAAAACGGCAGTGTTTTTTTTCAGGTGAACACTGGACCTTTAGATCGAATCCTGAAGTTCTGGACATTTTGTATATAATCCAGCTTTTACATGTATACAGAATTATTTAAGACCCTTTTTTTCAAAGATGTTTCCCCCATACCAAATCTTGCAACAAAACTTGTAACTTCCTACCAACCATCCCTAACTCAAACAACCAACTTGCCGGCTTTGCCGAAAAATCTGGCCCGGTCGTGCATTGTGCATGTCGAATACACGAAGCGAAACTTGCAGAAGTTGCTGCTGTAGCATCACCACTCCATGGTACCAAGGCTGGCCAGCCTTCCACTTCACGTACACGGTCTCGGTGGTTTTTTGAAAGACGATGGGAAGTTTTTTTGGAATGTGACTTGGGTGCTTGGGTTTTTTTTCGGGGGCTTTGAGTTAAATCCTCAAAGGCTTTGAGTTTCAATTTGGAGTTTGGCTGGAAAATCCAGCATGAGCAAAGTGGTGTGACGTCAACAGGATGTAGCTGTAAGTCATTCAAAAAAATGCTCTTCTGATTCTGTAATTCGTTTTACAACTTCTTCTGAATTAGCCATTCTTGTCGCCATTCCAGGTATTTCACTTGGAGATACTTGTAGTTGAATTCCTTTCTTAGGGTGGGTTTGCGGAAAAATACCACCAACTAGCCATCAAATATCATCCAAGATCGTCCGCAATGGCTAAAATTGGAATCCAAATGGATGTCCCCAAGGGTCACCAGAAACAGGGACTCACTGGCGAGCTGTCAGTTTCACCATCACCTGCAAAAATAGAATCACCTCTCCAACATTTGTGGAGAATTGTGAACTTGGTACCCCCGCCCCCCAAAGTTTAACAGATCGCCCCCCTGAAAAAATGATGGTTGGAAGACGATCCTTTCCTATTGGGAAGGTAACTCTTCAAGGGCTATGTTAAACTTTGGGAGGGTATCACTTTCTTACTTCTTACCTTTTCTCCTTGGCTTGCCATTTTGGGTTCTTTTGGATTCTTTGTATCTGCTAGAAAAAAGCTAGATCCCATCGCTGCGGAAAATGACCTCACGATGGGGTGATGATACTTCAGACCACCCCCCTGAAGACCCTGGATCTCTATATCATCTAATTCCATTTTGCCAATTCCAAGCCATCCAAAAACACAAAAAATCAACACACAAATGGATGGGATGGGAATCATAACGTTTCAAGAAATCCTGCTCACAAGTTGAGATATCCAACTTGCATTAATGAACCGGGTCCCCCAAACAAAATCCGCATATTCACCTCTCTCATTCATTTGTTGACCACTTTTGACCATGTTGCCCATGGGTTGCATCAGTTTGGCTTCGCGGAAGCAAAAAGGAACCATACCGGGCCAACCTGCGACATGATGAGAACATTGGGGGATCCTTTAAGCCCTTTGGTGGAACTTTTCCAGGTTATTTTCCCATAGAATGTCGCTGTGAAAGAAGTTATGCACACAAATCAGCAGCAATTTGTGATTCAAACATGGGGGGGAGGATCCCTCAAAAGCGCAAAATCATGAGCAAAGAATTGCAATTTGGGCATAGTGACCTATGCATTTTTTTGGATGCTTGTCACAGTCCGTTGCATGCATGCACACTAACCACCCGGTGGCATCTTCAACGTCCCATGTTTGTCGCTTGGCACCTAGAGACTTGATCTTGTCAAAGACAGTATTCGCACTGAGAATCTCTGCCCGATTGGCAAAGGAAGCACCAGTGGAATCCGAACTGCCAAAATCAAAGACATTGTAGAGGATACCATCGCACCAAGAGGAATGAGGACAGGAGCCTGGAGTAGACATCAACAGCTGGACATCATGTGCTATTTGAATAATGGCAGGGGGTAGCTGATCAAATGTGCTGAATTCAAGTGAGGCTCTTGTTACTTACTACATCTTATTACTAGAAGTGTATGTTTCTCATGGTTTCTCCAGATACTGTCTTGAGTATATACTATCAGCTAGTATGAACCATATGAATGGAAAAGTGAAGCACCATTTAACGAATGTATGAGGGACGAACATGAAAAGCAAGAACATCAAATCCAAACTTGAAATGAATCTTCGTAGTGTATTTGGTGGCTTCAATCCATCTGAAAAATTATCATCGGTCAAACAAAAAGTCATTCCGTCTACTTGCAGTGTTCCAATGAAAGGCCAAATAAGAGGATCTTTTGGGGGTGCACCTCACGTGATAATTTGGCTTACATTTTGGGGAACACACACAATTAGTGATGAGAGCTCTGGCGTTCTGCTTCGGTATTTACTCGTTGGCCCTCTTGCACACCATGCGAGATAAGTTCCCTGCTTGAAAATCTTGGAATGGGATTCTTAAAATCTTGATCACCACCAACTGTTCCATGAAATTTGACAGTAAGGTCACCCGAGGTTCTACCCGTGTGGTTTCCCCAATAAACCCTGCCGTTGTTTTTTTTTCGCTTCAACCCACTGGACCAACTCACGGCCGACCTCCACAGCAGTAAGGCATACTCACCAAGGCCGCACCAAATTCAGCGCGATCCAAAAAGAAATCTTTGCCTCAGGATTTTGTTCATGGGAAATCTTTGGGGCCCATCGGATCCCCGCCCCCCCCGTCTCGCCAGCCGAAAAAACCACAGGTTTCAATTCGCCGGCCTTGTTGGGGAATGATGGTGGGGAAAATAATCCTCTAATGGTTTTAATGATCTTCCTTTACTTCCCTGAAAACTAACAGCCAAAGCCCCTGAACAACGATGGGCCTGGAAAACAATCCGGCTTCGTTTACATATGGTGCGACATTCGCAAAAAATTCGGGGGTGTAGTGATTTTTTTTGGGGACTGCAAGTTATTTTCCCTTCTGACATGAGATGGGAATTCTCATTCTGAGCATGAAATGTCATCATTAATAACAAGTATCTGGAGAAATTGTTCAAATTTCAATATTTTTCCTTCTTTCCACCCGCCTACCAGCCATTTTCCATGTGTTGGCCCTGTTCACAGGAATTGCTAAGCATGCCGAAGCTTTATTCCAGCGCATCTGATGACTTTCATGGATCGATTATCTGTGCTAAAATGTGCTTGCAGTGGTGGTAAAACTGAAGGGCCCCAACGGTTGCTACAAAAATATTTAGCAACTGTTTATTGCTTTGTAAAAAGGTTGTATTTCCAAACACTTATCGTTTTGTAATTTCAGTGTCTCATAAGTTCGTATTGAACGGAGACGTCACACTAAAAACGGATGAAGATGTTTGGCGCGTTTGCTCTCAAAACGATTGGAGCGACCCTTAAAAAATACAACCTCTCTGCATTTTTTTCGGCAAGCTTAAATTCGTTAAACACACAGCAATTTCCCAAAGGTTGGTCAAACAACCTGGATGATTCTGCCGTCTTTTACCAGCAGAAACTCCGTGCAAAACACGAATAAGCAAGTTCTCTCCAGGTGGCTTGTGTCATAGAAGGTCTGGAAGTTACTCTTGGAATACAACGAATCGCATAGAGAAAATGGACCATTCCTGACAGGTGGAGGGTGGCCCTCTTGACATGTGAAATGATTACCCATATAAGTGCCTATTGAGAAGAATCATCCAGTTAAATTCCTTGCGGATAATGACCATTTCTTCTGTGACACATGGATTTCTACTCTTGAAGAGATTCATGCCTCCACGTATCATCACCTCAGAATGGTACCCCGAAAGTAGATTTGGCGCCTGCTTCCCATACATTTGTTTACGCATAAAACCCTACCTACAGGGAGTGGCTATATTGCTATCTACAGCTTCCCAAGTTTATCAAACATGATTATCAGATCTTACCTGCTGCTTGGGGCTCTTATCTACTCTCCCACCAACAACTCGAACCCGAAAAATGGTAGTTGGAAAACGATCTTTTCGTTTCATTGATGGCCTCGTTGTTCCCGACCTTTCCTTCAGTTTCAACATGCTTTAGCCAAATTTTTTCCAGCGGATTGCCGTTGAATGAAATCACCAACACCGACTATTCACCTCGTAACAAAACCAACAACTCTCCCCTCCTCGTTTCGGTACAAGTGAGTCGATGATGTTTGTTAACATAGGAGTCATCCCCAAATCAAAGTGAACATTAAAACATATAGATCCACCAGCTGTTTTGCAACTGGAATAACCCTGACTATGGATATGTACCAGTTAGAAATTGTGAGATCATGGACCGGTACCCTCTATTGGGATTATGTCACTTTGATGTCATCGAATGAACACATTTTAAAGTCAGGTCTGTTATCACCCCCGTGAACACTTGCGAAGTACTTGGAAGATCGTTCCACTCATGCTACGTGATGGCAACCATAATTTTTGACTCACCCATGTATTGGAGGACCTATCAACCTTTGTGGCAAAGGTAATTTTTCAAGTTGCACCTAAGTCATGATGTTTTTTTTTGAAATGTAGTCCAATGGTCTATGTATATATGTATATACATAAATATTAAAATGTTCCACCACCGACTGGCATCCTGGGGACAGGGGAGCATCTAGGAATGTATACATATACATAAATACATCAATGTATAAAAATACAGTATAAACATAAATATGTACAGTAATAAATATGTGTATATATATATATAGTACTCATATAATACATCAGCAAGAATAAACATATATAAACTACATCATTATATATCAATATATAATTACATATATGAAATATATCTACATATACATTTGTACAAATACAACTCTCAACTCTCCCAACCAGCGATTTCACTCGAATCACTCCCTGGGTCGTTTCTCGAATCTTGCAAGCCAAAAATCTCGTCTGGAAGCACCAATTCATTCGGTTCTGCCACAAAGCACGCCTGCCAAACGGCAGAAGAGAGGCCGTTTGAGAAAAACACGGGTCAAGAAAAAATGGCTCTGGGCATAAATGCATCTGTACATACTACAGAATAACGTCACGCTTTTTTTAAATGTTTGTTAAAGTGTTTATAATTAAGTTTTAACATCATTTTTTCTGCTATATTATCCTCCAAGAGTATATTATAGGTTAGCCATTGCCTAGGTGAGATACAGAATTGTTTCTATTGTATTGGCCTGGCGAACTGGCCTCTAAACCATTCTAAAGGACCCCTTGTGCTCCAAAGATTGACCATGGGCAATATAGACAAAAAAACACTTTCAACCCCCCCATCAATCAAATACGTTTCCATCCATCGGCCGATTGAATGGGATTAAACACAAACTTGTACGTTTCAATCTCATCATAAGCGTCAAAATTTCCTGCACACTGAGGAACCTCGAAAACACTTCAACAAACATTTCTGAGAGAATTCCGCGAGGAAACTGAACATCCATCACCAAGAGCCGGGGATTCCGTCAGCTTTGTAATATATCTTTGGTTGATGGTTTTATAGTATCCTATTGATGGAAGAAACACGGCAAAACATGAGTTCATAGATAGCTTATCCCGTTCGGCTTTCTACATTCCAGGTGGTTGCTAGAATCTCTTACATGAACAGTAGGAAAACCTTTGCCAAAAAAGATTGTCAATGGGCAAACATGCCTTGAATTCCATCAATCATTCAAATTATCAAACTGACAGTACCATAAGCTGACACGAAAACATCACTTTCATCACTTTCCCTTTCCGGATGACTTTCCAAATCTCTAGTCCACATCCAAATCTCAACTGCCTTTCCAAAAAAAATCACCCCGCCGTGGCCTGGTTATTAGGTTGCCTCCAATTCAACAAAATCGGACCCGTATGACGAACACCTCGCATTGTCACACTGCCATCTGACCTGGCATTTCCGTTCAAATGATGGACTCGACGTTGGTTGTTGGCCTTTTAGGAAAATGGATGAACATGGTATCATTGGGGATTAAACAGACCCCAAAGTTATTGTTATGTTAAAAAACGCATGTAAAAGTTCCCTTTTCATAACAAAAATCACAAAGGAAGTTATGGAAACTTACTTCAAACTGCTTCCCGACAACATTGTTGAGGTTTTTTCCTGTAGGTGCCTGAGGTGGACATAAAATGGCCACAAGATCAAGTGTCTTTCTGGTAATTTTGTGATGATAGATTGAAGTGCCTGGGAACTCGTGTTTTTTCAATTATGTTTTTGGCTTTGAAATATTCTGAAATTTTAATCTCGTCTCTTAAATTCAATACTTCAGCTATCAAGTATTTAAGACCTCCAACAAACGCGGTCAAGGACAGACGTTGCTTTCATCATCTTTCATGCCACAGAAGTTTCTCCAAGATAATGATCACAACCTAGGAAAGAAGTTTTGCTGTGTCTCAGATGGGTGTACCCCCACACAACAAAAATCCTAAATGCCAGTGATTTTGACTGAGATTGGCTAAAAATTATCAATGAGCTAACCGTTCAAATTTCAGGACATTCAAATCATCTCGGGTCTTTTTTCCAGCAACAAATCATACCAGGTCCCCTCAAAAAAAGGGGGCAATCATCTCTAGCTTTTCCCATCGTACCTCTAATGAATCTGGATGTTTTCCAACACAAATCCTGCCTCACGTCTGCTGTGCCAGTATGTTGGGTGTTCTGCAACATCGCTTGACCTTTGGCCAAAGTGATGTACATCCAACCTGCAGGGCGTGTTTTCGACCCCGACACAGGTCTTTGGGGTGCTTGGCTTTTAGGGTTTTTATGTAGAGTTTTAGGGTTTTAGGGTTTAGGGTTTTAGGATGTTTTATGGACCTTTATGTTGAACCACACCTCACACTGAGACACTTTTCAAAAAGCCACTTCTGAAGTTCATATAATTCACTCATTGGGTGCATTTTTGAAATGCTCTTAGGTTGCTGGATCAATGATGGTACAAACACCCCAAATCAGCAAACGTATCTAGACGATGATATCAAGGATATCCTGAAATCCAACATATACCATTGTATACTAGGTGCAGGCGAACACTCCAAATACTGAAGTTGATGGGCATATTTCCCCCCAATCAACTCTCCCAAAAACGAGGTCAACAAATATTTTCCGTGACCCAAAAAACCAATGAAAAAACACATCGACTTGATGGTGTACCCATCCAAAACACTCCAAAACCATCCAATTTTCCATGCAGAAACATTTCTTTTCCCCCATCTGAAGGTCCATGATCCACACCTACACCCCATCTATTCATCCTCCCAAAACATTGGCTCTGAAAAAATAAACAAAACATGTCAGGTAACATGGTCCACAACAAAAAAACAACTCCCTCACATCTTTGAACCCCAAAACACCGCCGAACCGTAAAACCTTCGACTTCACAGGCCTGTCGTAGTACTGTTTCGCATGAAGACTTCAATGCTCGGTCCTGCCTTGTCCCACCAATTGCCGCCACCACCTGTGCTTGAGAAGCTGCGTTCGGCTGGCGTTCTAAACTACCCTGGGACCATTTTGTCCAATGTTTTCCTTCCCCCAAAAAGAGGTTGAAGAAACCCACCGGCACCCCTTTTTTTTGAAACCAGGTTGTTCGTTCAAATTCGTCGGCATTTGTGTTTGTTGAAACCTAGAACCAGAAAGGGATCTTTGATCCTCGCAGCTTTAAAGATTCAGCTGACGTACACTCCTTCTGGGTGACTATATATTGGTGTCCTATTTGGGTGAAATATATCCTTCCTGCCAGATAGTTCGGCGGAACATGGATCCCACGACAAAAAATCGTCTTTTTCTGCAAGCTTGGGCCAGCGATATTCCGAAAAACAACCATTGATATTTGAAAATTTGGGTTCTAATCCTCTGCCATTCAGCCACAGGTAAAAGATGGTAAAAGTGAACATGTATCCCAAATTCAATCTTGGAAATAAAAGAAAAGGAGGTTTGTGTGCAAATTCCCGTAGAATGATTCTAGGTATGTAAATTATGTAAGTTTGTTCATTGTTCAGCTGCTCAAAATATCTCTGGTGAAATCATGTGAAATCAAATGACAAGAGTTCTCAATGCACCCCGTCTCAAAGCAGTGTGTATATATATATATGTACATATATGTACATATATACATATATACATATATCTAGATATACGACAGGGGCGTCTCAAAAGGAAGGATTCTCCCAGACGATCGACCAAGAACTCGCAATGGTTCGTTTCAAAAAACAACTCCATGGATTTCAGGGCGTTGAATGTGGGTCGACACACCGCAATATCGTGAATTTGAATAGAAGAGACTAGATTAGAATATCAATATGGCTCCATTTGCATCCAATCCCCTGAACATATTCAACGTTGTGGCAGGAACACGAGGAATCTTACAGGTTTGAAGTGTTGACACATCACAATCCATGTGGAAACCTCTTCATGTATCCAAACTTATGTGTTACAGCCCCTACCTCACCGTTGAACATGTTCATGAGTCATGTGGGAGGGATGCTCTCCAAACCATTTCAGGACAATCCCTTCTCAAAGGAGAATTGGAAGTCTCGGGTACAACTCACCAGCAACCACAAATTTCTTCAGAGATTCAACTGCAGGATCCCCAAAAGCACCTCTGATCATCAAATTGTTGAGTGTCACAGAGTCAATCTCCACGTCCACATGGTCCGCCTGGCGTGTCCGGTTGTTTTTGGTTGTAATGGTTGTACACCTTGTTAAGCAGTGGAACATGTTAAAATGAAACCTATATGATACATTCGCCATGGAAATCCTGGCTATATAAGCCATGATAATCTCTATATGACTGGTTTTTTGTGTAACGTACCTCCATGTACTGTACATCATATACACATGACATTTATACATATACATCATTATATTAACCAACTAAATAACCAGGATCAACTGCTCACTGCTCACTGCCAGTCAACTTTTCAACCTTGGAAAAGACTTACTTCGATATGAACATGAAGATACCTTGGGTTCAACTCCCCCCAATCCAGGAAATTCCAGGATTCCTACCCAGGGCTTTTTGAAACATTTTAAGTATTTTTTTAGGCTCCGGGAATCCCAACCTAAACCTTCAATTTTCACGGTTATGGCGTTGGACTTTCCATGTCTATCATCAAAGATTCTTTTGGTACCCAGGTGAAGTCACAAGGAGGCAAACAAATCAGAAGGCCCACTCAAAACTCAATGACTTAGCTCACACACGGCTTTAAAAAATAACAACTCTGCAGTTCAAATCATAAAAGTACTTCAAATAGATACTAACACAGACCTTAAAAAAATAGTGAAGCTACACCCTAACTTGGTTCAAATCCTAAAAAGGCCATCCCTGAAATCTGAAAAACAAAGAACTCATCCTTGTATCTGATGGCCTCTTGTGCCCCTCTTCTTGAGACTTCGAAGGAATTAGGTCGTGAATACAAATAGGAAATTTTATGAAAACCGCCCTGAAGAAACCTAAAGGTAACAAGTGATGATGGGAATCTAAGGGTACCCGCCCATGTTCCCTTAAAGAAGGCCTTTTTAAGGCCTTATTTCCTGGGGGGTGGTTGACATTGGGGGGGGGTACCTGGGCTGCCCTTGGATTCCTATGAATTGGGAGTTGATACACTAGAAGCCAGTTGTACTGTTGACGAACAATATCTGACTAGACAGCTAATATCATCAATATTCCACTAGATAACATTTTTCACGATACAAGATTTTGTTCATCAAGAGTATCATGGTATATCTACTTGGCTGGCCACAAGATATCTATTCATGCAACAACAAAGACTTCGCTTCAAATGCTCACCAGTAGCAATTCGAATTCATCTGGAAAACTTGTTTCATGGCAAATCTCACAAAATCCAAATATTTTGCGATTTCACCCCAACAAAATAGTCAGCTTTCTTTAATTCGCCTGATCATTGTTCACTTGCTGAATCCACACGGTATCCGGTGGATTGTCCGCTGGCACGGTCGCCACCACATTGCACAATCGCTGACAATCCTGCGACTTTTGAAAGGTCAGGTGAGCAGCGTTCAAAACCCGTTGATTCATGGGGATCCTTGTAAATTGCTTATGAAATAATATCCCCTAACAACAAATAACAATAATTTAGTTATATTTAGTTGCTGCTCAGATGATTTGGTGATTCCTGAGCAAAGATGTGATGATCGAACCTGAAAATGGATTTTAGATACCCCAAGGTTCAAGTCGCTCTCAAAGCTTCAGATCTGCGAAGATTTGTTGATCTATATAGTTGGGATGATCCTAGAGCACCGTGACTCAAAATCCTTTCTTTTTATTCCATGATTATTTCCTAATTGATTTGTATGAATTTGTAGAAAAACTTGTTCGATTCTAATCCATTCTTTTCCTTTTTTAAACTGTAACACTCAGTAGTTTAAAAACAACTGCCCTGAAATATACTGCCCACTCTAAACTGACCATTGGGGCATTCGGGCCCCAGGGGTAAACCTCGGAGAAACAAAAAACCACCGAAACAGTCCGTCCTTTTGTGGTTGATCATCACAACCTCGGACATTCTGTGCGTTGATGATGCGCATCACATCCAACCTTGCCGTGAGATTTCACAGGAGGGATGTGAACAAAATACCTCCACTCAGGTTGGCTTTCTAAGGAGGTTAAACAAAAAAAACAATGCAACACGTGTTCAGTGGGAAAAACATGAAATGATGGAGGGGCGAATTCTTTTTTTTTGTGGGAGATTAGAAAAATCTAATGGATTTCCCTACACCAAATGGAGGATTTTTTTTAACTCCATTGACTCCATGTCTAGTTGCACTACTGTGTCTATTGGGGTGTGACCCTCTGCAAAGAAATAATGAAACGAGTTGACCCCCCAAGTCACACATTGGTCGTCTTCAAAGGACCAAGGAACGTATGCAGAGAAACAAACATTCAATATTCTATAGATATACCATGATTGAAATGGTGAATTCAATACAAAAAGAACGACCACTATGGGTGCAAACATACAAGAATATCACAAGTCGCAAGATGACAAACAATGAGAAACACGTCACCCACATCAACAATGGCAACCAAAACCGGGAGTTGCTATTCCGTGATACTGTTTGGCTCTCAAACGAAAGGTATGCACCAAATATGTAGACTTTCCCACCAGCACATCACCTTGATAGAATGATGAAGCTAGTGTTAAAATATCATAAAGTTGAGTTGACCATTTTTTTTTCGGAGGCACTTCCCTCAAAGAACATCAAAAGAAAACATCAAACAGTTGTTGAAAAATGCAGCGCCCAAACCATCAGGATCATTTTCGATGTTTTGATGGCTCAACCATAGGACCAAACATCTCCACCTTTCAAAAATCCCACGTATCTCTGCCGGGAAACGAGGCCATTGTACGCTCAATCTTAAGATCCATCAGCAAACCCTGATGATGCGTTGTGACATCTTGGGGAATTTTAATCTCATCTCAGTGGTCATACTGTTGAAGAAATCCGGCGATCACCACCTGGGATGTATTTAAAACCCTGTGTAAATAATAGAATAAACTACCAACCTCAACTGGTTCGCCGGATTTCTTCCACCAACAGTAGAGTTAACAAATTCTTTTGATGCTTCTTACAACACGCCATCATGAAACTCGATGAAATTGTCGGACATGTTCGCAAACTCAAAACTTCAAAATCGATACGTCTACTTGTGGTAGTATTCTCACTGCTACACATATGTACACATAAGCTAACCTACTCTTGCACTTACATACATGTATTATATATTGATCGATTTTTTTTTGCAGTCTGATGTTTGAGTTGGTTTTCTTTCCTGTTTTTTTCCCGAATGCGTAGCGAAGGGTTCCCGTTTATAGTTGGGGTCTGGGGTTGGACCTGTGTTCGCTTTGTTTTGCTGCCTCGTCGTCGTGTCGTCGTCGCGTCGTCGTCGCCAACTCGTTAATTTCTCTCTATTGGGCGGTACACACGCACTGCGGCACCATCCTGTCTTTCAAAGTATGAAAAGTGGAGGAAGTCTCGCACGAAATGCTCGTTTTTGGCGCTCCCAAGTC
>DF244153.1:0-30166 GCA_000507305.1 Breviolum minutum Mf 1.05b.01 | reverse complement strand
AATACCTTCAAAATTTGAATCATCTATTGTCTTTTTGTAGTGATAAACATTTTTGGGATGACTGTTTTCATCTATTTTATGAAAACCACGTTGAACATGCATATTTAAAGCATTTATCTTCTTGAATTTTTATATTGATACATGCTTTCTTTAATGAGATTAGCAAGTGTAGTTTGATATACAGTATTTACCCGCTCTTGTTGGGTTGTATTTGCTGTACATTCCATGTATTTCACTAACTGTAGCAATCATTAACCCTGATTGGTCAAGTGTCATGTCTAGAACTGTTTCTATATCTTGCCTCATGCATTTCATTCATCAAAAATATTTTGAACAGCAAGCTTAACAGTAGGAATTTATTTCATGCCCTTGTGTGTTTGAAATAAAAGATCATCTTGATATATTAGGGAAAAAGGTCAATCCGTGTAATTTTTTTTTTGATGGTGTAAGCATTAGCGTACGCAAAAATGCACTCTGTTCAATTATTGTTGTTTTTTTCCTATAGCAAATCTTTTAACAGCGTCAGTAGCAGCTAGTTACTGTTAAGGCAATAGTTCACCAAACAAGGTTCCCACAAACTTTTTGGCGTGCAGGAACTCCGATTGTCACTTAATTTGATTCTGTTGTGCCCGAGATGCATTTGCAATAATTTTTTGGCATGTCTATCCTGAGGAATGTTTAGTGTACCTGCTTGGTTCAAGGGCCTAGAGCACGATGCATCATCAATGCAGCCAGACAAAAAGTTGCCAGTTCATATTCCGAGTTGGTCTGATGTCCTTTTTTCTTGCTAACTGCAAGTACACCTACATTCATGCTTGGTTATATAAGCGGTGACATCCCTTCAGAGGTAAATGCACAACTTGCCTTTTCAGACGATTTTATTGGGATTTGTATGAAGACAGGCCTCACAGACATGCCGGGCAAAGTTGTTTGATCCGAATATCCACAAGCGCACATTTGACAAGGAACTCGTTTCATAGCTGGCAACCAGCGCTTCTTTTCAAGCCGCATTTGCATTTGCAAATACCTCTTTTGCAGCCCGGAGCCAAGCCACTGCATCTCTCAACATGAGCTAGTGTTCTCAAGACCCAGGTTTGTAGCAGATTTTTAGTAGCTCTCGGGTTTGAAAGTTGTGGTTTCAAACTGCAGGCTCAGACATGTCCAAGGATGACGACTACGATTACCTCTTCAAGGTCGTGGAGACAAAGAAGTTTGTCTATAGGGTGCACAAAAACATGTTCTTGCAAATGGAAAAACAAGAGATCTCAATATATTTTTACCCAAAACTGCTGATGAGGTAGCTATGGCAACAACTTTGTACTCCAAAGTCAATATCTTCAACGTATCTCGTATCCGCTGTCTCAATTCATGGAGCAGGTGGTACTGATTGGTGACTCGGGTGTTGGCAAGTCCAACCTTCTGTCCAGGACTGGTCGCATGTTGATGTGATACTCTTGCAATTTCTTTCTTGCGGACCAGGACATTTGACTTCATTCGTGTAAAAAAATTACAAAGCAATGGGTCAGAGTAGCCGCAATTTGACGGATACAGATGGATATTGTTGTTGTACATTCATGGTTCTTGTCCAGGTTCACACGTGACGAGTTCAATTTGGAGTCCAAATCGACCATTGGAGTGGAATTTGCGACCAAAAGCATCACAACAAACGGGAAGGCAGGATAAGCCAAGGAGCCAAAGAGTGCATGTGCATGAAGGCATGAAGTGCGTCCCCAAAAGGATCCAGGCTTTTTGAGCGACCGCAATCGGCCATGCTTTGCCGCATGTGCAGGTGATCAAGGCACAGATCTGGGACACTGCTGGACAGGAACGCTACAGGGCCATCACCAGTGCGTGCGCCAAATGAACGGTGACGAATGCGTAAAGATCAACAGTAGCCTTCTTCATATGGTGCTTCTTGGGCGTGCCAGGTACTATAGAGGTGCAGTGGGAGCTTTGCTGGTGCCACTTGAACGCAGCAATCTGGTGTTCCAGTCACTTCTTATGAAGAACCCTCATGTCAATTTTTAATTAGTATCCTTAAACCAATGAAACCAAGAAGCGAAACGCAGGAAGAAGGCTTTTTCGGCTGAGGTATGACATCTCCAAGAGGGTCACTTTCGAGAACCTCGAGCGTTGGCTGCAGGAGCTCATTCAAGTGTCACGACTAAGACAGCATTGGATGTGAGCCATGCGAAGAAGTCGTTCTCTGCCTTTCGCAGCCTTTGTCGCATGCATGTGTTGTCATACTAGTGTCATGCTTTCTAGTTCAATGCAATGTAGGCGCGTTCTTTATCTATCTTTTCCTTGTGGTGTTTTCCATCTCAAGAAGCTGCATCGGTTTCTCCCGCAAGCTTCAGACTACTTCAAGATGGGTTCAATGAGGGGTTATGAAGAGGAAGAAATGCTGGCCACAATAGTTGTGAAGCATCCCAAAGGCTCTGCCCATGTGTCATTTCGCCTTCGAGAGTGCTCTATTCAAACACAGCTTTTGGATCAGTTGTGCGATGTCATCGCCAGCTTTGTGGAGTTGTGTGAAGACTCTGGAAATGAAGCTCGTGCTGCTCATACTCGACTGGGTCTTTGCAGACTGCAGGATTTGAAGGAAAATGTAATCCAGTCATATTTGGGACGTCCAACAGACAGGTTTGGAAAAGCTCCAAGAGAATCTGCTGAATGGAAGGAGCCCAGAGATTCTTGTCAACTTGCTGAGATTGGTCATCCTTCTTTGCTGCATCAGACTCCATCGAGCAAGCAACACTCCGGAATGAGTTTTCTGGAGCGTCTTCGCGGCATGTCTTCCGCCGCTTCGAAGGCTTCGCAAGCCTCAGCGGCTACAACATCCTTCCGCCCGACACCCCCTAAAGCTCCGAGGCCATCCTCTAGATCCTTTTTGAGCGGCTTCCGACGGTTCTACAGTTCACCAGAGAAAGGGAGGCAGCAAGATGTCTTGACTTTTGATTCATTGCCTGCACGCAGTGATTGTACGGATTGTACATCACATCAAGCGTTGGCCCATCTGATTAAGACTGAGGGAGACCGGTCCTTGGGCGAGTAGAACTCACGCTGCCAAGCAGCTGTGTATGTTGAGCTGTTTTTTCTGTCAATTTTGATTTTTGAATGAGGGAAGCTGCACATGTTGCGGGTAGAGGTAGTCAATGACCATCTTCGGTTGGAACTGACTGCACCTTGCTTTGCAGAAACATGTCCCCACAACGACTGCCAAGCACTGCAAGCACTGTGCGTGGGCACGTGCCGCATTGCTTTTGCCGCATTTGTTTGAAGTGCAATCAAAACACATGCCACATCACTCTGTGCAGGCAGATATGGTGGCAATGTATGTTTTTCAGAGAGATGTTTAGGCATCTTCTGATCTTAAACACAAGCCGTTTTGGCAAAAAGCTGAGTGCTCTTTGATGCGTGAGCGGATCGGTGACTGCTTTCTTCTTTGGAGTAGATAAATCTAATCCAGCTTGCACGCAACATGCAATGTGACTTTCTTTGAACATGTTTGAACTTCCTTTCCACTGCGCGAATCACCTTGCGATTTGCAGAAGACACACACCCTTGTCTCAGGAGCTGAGGGATCATGCGGATCCAAATATTGCCAGACGGCCTAGATAAAGAAGGAAGACAAGATGTTGGATGGAAATGGCATGTATTTTTTTTTCAATTGTAACATGTCGAAGAGTCTCTGAAGTGCTTCTGCTCATTTTGTGCAAAAAAAAAACGGTGCTACAAACACGGGTTACCTTTCCAAGGCATCAATGACTGGGATAAGCCAAGAAAAGCAACCCCGTTTTGATTCCAGATTGCTGAGGTCATCATGCTGGTGGGCAACAAAGGGTTTGGATCCTGGAATTCGATCACAGACACTGGAGACAGTCCTGACAGATTCGTGTGCCTCAGGGATCTGCGGCATTTGAGGGCAGTGGGGCAACTGCACCCAGTTTTGTGGGATTTGGAGAAAGGTGGAGAACACAAAAAAAAACACAGATTTGTCAGACTCGAAACAAACTGCTCTCCTCTTTTGCTTTTATTCCAACAGAAGATGTACTTAAGGGGCTTTAAGTTTTGAGTGCGCATACTCATGCAAGCATGGGCACTCTTTTTAAATGAACAATGCCAGTCTGCAGAATTCGATCCTATTGGCTGAAGGTAGATTAATCCTAAGCAGGTTTTGAAAGCGAAAACCCAGGGTTTTTTGGAAAGTGGCAAATGGAAATCTTTTCATCCATTTTGGATGACACCAACCCGCTTTCGAGGCAGGATGAGGCCTTGGCCTTTGCTGAGAAGCATGGTCTTGCTTGTATTGAGGCGTGCACCGTCAAGCAGTTTCATTTTTTGCCATGCCTGCCTGTGGCCGATTCTGCCTGGAGTTTGGGTCACTCCAGGAAGCGAGTTCGTTTGATGTGTTCTTTCTGGCAGATGTCTAGTATGTCTAGAAAACTAGCCACTGTTCAGACTCGCCTCACGACAGTTTCTCTAACCAGATAGCATCTCTGCCCTGGGTATGTTGAGTGCTGAACCGGCCCAGACTTCTGCTTTGGAAGCTACAAATGTGGAGACGGCCTTCATGAGGCAGCTGGATTTAGGGTTGCCAAGGTTCAAAGGTTTCATTGTATTCTGCTTGCATTGATCACAGATGGCAACTTACAGGCTCCTCTCGGAGATCTACACCTTGATGAGCTCTTTGTCTTCACATTCACAGAATGGAGTTGAGGATCATGTGTCTGGCAAGACTCACCGAGATCGCCTTGAGTTGTGCTGAGGCTCTCGACAGATCACAGATGCCGACAGTTTCCGGAATGCTCAAGCCGCCATTCAGGCGCCAAGCGGCCTGCATTGTGGCATTTGCATTTGCCTCGTGTCTTCCATTTGGATGTCCGGTCTCCACGAAGTCCATGGACCTCCATGGACCCTGTTCATCCCCTCTCGCCCCTCTGACACTTCACAGGTGGAGGCAGTGCAAGCGACTCCCAGCCGCAACGGTTGGGGCTCTGAGTCGTGCTGGCTGAAATAGTCTGGAGATGTCGGGAGTTCTTCTTCGTTCTCTATCCTAACTTTGCAAGAAAAGAAGTCACAGAAGCTGGCTCAATGCGAATCTCAAGTTACTACAAGAGTTTGCAATCCAGAGAGTCATCATAGACTTTTGCGGTTCTTGTTCAGACTGCCTGTGTGCCAATGAGGCTGCTGCAACTGATTGGCAGCAACTTACCGGTCCATCAATCTGCGGTGGGACCAGGCCACGGACGTTGAGTTGGAAAACTGGGATGGCCAAATTTTAACAAGATTGTATTTCAGTTTTTCCATGATGTCATGTCAAATCTTATCATGTCATGGTCTTGAGTTTCATTGTGGGGGTCATTGTGGGTTGTGAAGCTGGGGTAGCTGCTTCCAAAGTTTGGAAAAGATAATTTTATCCTGAACATTTCATGAGTAGTAGTAGTGTATATCATATTTGTTGCGTTACTATTCTCTTAAATCCTGGCTTTCACTGCATTTCATCTCATTTTGGTGGTCCACGTGGGAAGATGTGAGACTGACCTGACCCTCCAAACTCCAAACTGCAAGGTTTTGTGGGCATTTCTCAACTCACCCACAGCGAAAGAAATCGTTTAACTCACTCGAGCTGTCGAGCTCATTTCTATGTGCTAAAAGCAGCTTTGCACTGACAGGCTTGGCTTGCTTTGTTTGCGATACGAGAGCTGTTGAAGAATCACACTACCATAGTCATCAATGTCAATGTATTCATATTTTTAAGATCAATGGTGTTGATATTTGTTTGCTTTTTGCAATTAAAAGCTACTAGTATATATTTTCATTCCAGTTCTTGGTGATAGTTTCGTTGATCCATGATCCCTACAACAACTAGAAGTGAGTGTTGCTGTGGCAATGTCTAAGTCGCTCAGGGAGGACACAGCTTATCACACAACCAAAGTTAAACCTTTCATTTCGTGAGCTACCTCCTCCATTTGTGTCGAATTTTTGGCAGCACTTTCCCCAGTGAGGCTGGTTGTAATGAAGTGAGAGGCACAAGTGCAGTTGTGCTGATGCAGGTAGCATTGATTCATAGGATCGTGTAAAGCAGCTGGCCTCCACAAAGTGAGAAGTACATGTTGTAAATCATAATGCAACCTTGATGTTTTGGGAGTGACAAGGGTAAAGCTGCAACCGCAATGCTGCAGTGTCAAGTTTATTAGTTGATTTTCCATTAGGCAGAGTGGCACTACCCATTCCGAGCCATTTGGTTTAATTTTTCCAGTGTTTTCCCACACCGCTCGCGGAAAGTTGCAATGAAGCTAGAGGGTAGCAGCATTGCGAGGATATGCCGACATCTTCCTGCCTTTGCAGTTCGCAGTGCCGGTGATGTCGGGCCTTTTTACAGCTGAGCAAAAGGCTGAGATCACAATTCGGGTGATGGTAAAACATGCTTATTATTTATTATTCTGTTCTTTCAATTTTTGTGATGAGGACAATCCAATCAAAAGTTGCTGAAAGAAGACTTGTGCCGCGCTCTCTGAGAAGTGTCTATTTCTTGCAGTATCTTGAAGATGAGTCTTGATGACCAATTCTTTGGGAAAGTCTGCAAGACCAGCAAATGGCCTGAAACTGTTGCCGACCAAATGCGTGCCAAAAGTCAAGAGCATCACCAGGAACTCATGAATGCTGTCACGCTGCATTGTAGCCTTGGGCAAGATCTGTCCCTTGTGCCTCCTTCGTTATTCATTCCTTGTTGGGAGTGCAATGCATCTCTCTAGCGATAGCCCATAGTTTTTGAGAGTTTCCATACCCTTCCTTCTCCACAGCGGCTCGAAGGAGTTTGCTTGCAGTAGGGGGATCATACCAGTCATGTCACAGGGTGCACATTCAGCTTTCGGACTGTCAGCAGATTCGATTCAATGGAGTCCTGTGACCACATGAAAACTCTTGTATGTGCTCAGTGAAGCATGATATTTGTTTCAATGTGTTTTCGTTCTCAAACTTCTGCTAGCTTGTTATTGTTAATGCTATAGCCCTGGCGCCTGTACTTTGAACTTCCAAGCGCCCGCGCTGATATTGGTTATGGAGAGCGTTGCAAATGCAGTCACCCAGCCTATATCATGTTTTCTTTTGTGTTTTCACACTTCTTTGCAATCACAAGCTGGACATTTTGCCGGTTTGTTTTCAGGTCTCTCTCGCAGCGAGTGCTGCTTCTTTGGTGCCTTGGATCATGAATTCATCGTTGAGTGCCACAGTGTCACTAGTTGGGTTACAGAGCTTTAGTTTATGGAATATCATTTACACAATTGAATCAGAGACTTCTTCAAACTGCTAATCTCCTTTTGCTTCATTTGGTCTTTTTTTCGAGTTGCTCGACTCTTTTCATATGGACTTTGGTAAGTATTATGCTTCTCCTGAAGAAACCAGCATCATGCAGACTGCAGAAAACTCAGCGCAAGTCGTAAGGCCTTAGATGCTTCGACCGACGCAGTGGCACCCCTTTGGTCGCAGCTGCAACTCATTCTCTCAGCAGCCTTGCAGGTCTTCCATCATTTTGTTTGGTGGAATTGAAACACCATGAAAAGTCCATTTAAGTTTCCAACCTGGGGGAAGTTATCTCTTAACTATAGAATCATGGTAATATCGAAATCTCAACTCGTGTCAATCGCATGACACTACGAAAGTGACGATTTCAGGCTGCCATGCTTCGTTGACAGGTCACCTCCGCTTTTTGGCTCCTTCTCGGTGAAGCACTGGGGCAACTGGGACGAGCGGTTCCTGGGTTCAAAGCTGGGTAGAAGCGGTGTGCCTAGCTTCAGATGCTGGATTTAGTTGCTTTTTTTTGTTTGAGATTTCCTCGATCTTTTGTAGATCTTGAGTTTCCTGCAAAGCATTGGTGCAAAGTTCTTGGATTCAAGGTGCTAACTCACCCAAAGTTGGCCGTGGCAGTAGTCGGAGTTCCAGCGGCATCTGTGGCGCTGAATGTGGGCCGCTGGTTTCTTGGCAGTATGATAGGCCAAGCAAGCGGTGGAAATGTTCTCATGATGAAGTAGCATGGTGAAGTGGCAGTGATGTGTGTTTTTCTTGCAACATGTTGCGCTTGGAAGGATTTGTTTCCTCTGTCCCTCCGCCGTTTTCATGGCTCAGATGTTATGAGCCAAGCAGTGCTATTGCAGAGAGTGCTCGACAGCGAGTGCTTGACGCCTACACTTGTACTGTACACTAGTGCCATTTGCAAGGTTCGAAAGAACTGGCGTTTGGCTATCGAACTATTTCACGAACTTGCGAAGAGTTTACTGCAAGCAAATGATTTTAGCTATGGAGCAACTATCAGTGCATGTGAGAAGGCTGTGGCTAGATGGACATGGGCATGTCTTGTTTACCAATAGCTGTTGATTTCTTTTTGGGGTTTGCAGCTAAATTCAATGCTTTGCCGGTGAATCAATGCATTTATCACAGTGTCCCATCTTCCAAGGTGCAGTGGCGGCAGGCAGTCTGGTTGCTTGATCAACGAAAACCAGACCTCCCATCCTTCAATTCAGCCTGCTCTGCTTGCCGTGGTTTGGCATGGCGGGAAGCCTTACAGCTGATGCGGACAGATCTGCGGCTGCGGCTGAATGTGATCAGTGCCTAGAGAGAATTGGATCAATATTCTTTACTTTGCTGTGTTGTTATTTTCATTTCATAGACTCTTGTGGCTTACAAATCAACATCCGTCTTTTTGAGTGGCTTTGATAAACAGCTCCCCACTTGAAGTGCTCAATATTTGACAACTCCTTAGGTTTCAATTCTGCCAGCAGCGCTTGTGAGAAAGCTTCGGAATGGTGGCAGGTTGGCGTCGAAAACGTTGACTTCAGCAAATGATTATATAGATAGATGGGAGAAACGAGCTACACGTAGTTCAAACCAAAGAAAACTATGATTGGGAAGTTGATTAAAAAAAACCCAAAACTGTGGGTCCAATGTTCTACAAGACAGGATATGATTTTTGAGAGGCAACAGGATGAAGCATGACGTGGGAGATGAACTGATGCTGCAGGCCTTGATGCTCTTGGAAGATTTACAACAACATTGGCTCTCTCCAGATGTGATCACTTGCAACACCTGTATCAGTGCCTGCCAAGCACAGCCATGGTGGCTGGCAATTCAGTTGGGGCTCTCTCCAAGTCCTATTTGTGTGACCCCTTCGTTGGTGACATACAATGCCACAATAAGTTCTTGCAGAGACACCTGGGTAGAGGCCCTTGCACTCTTTGCTTCGCTCCTCCGAAGCCGAACATCACCTGATGTGGTGACCAGCAATGCAGCTATTTCTGCCTGTTGCACTTATTGGCAACGGGCCTTCCTGCTATTTCACGAGTTGAGAATTGCTGAACAGATGCAGCGGGACATCATGACAGATATCATCACCTATGGTGCGGTCATCAAGGCCAGTGAAAACGCTGCGCTATGGCAGAGTGCTGTAAGTAGTTTGGGCGAGTTGAACATCCAAAGTTTGCAAATTGATGTAATTGCTTGCAACTCTTCCATCAGTGCCTGTGAGAAAGCGGCTCAGTGGCAGCAATCAATTTGCCTTCTCACAGAGCAATACCTCAGAGGCACATTGCTGATGTTTGGAAATCTTTTCGTTGATTTCCAGAGTTCTGGATTTTGCTCAAAGGATTATAATGATTATATATATTTAGTTATCAGTTCCAGTTTTTTTTTGGCCACTTTTCTTTTTTCAGTTGGCAAAACTCAGGGTTTTTGTGTTTCGGTCAGGCCTCAGATCTGATGCTTGCAGCCACGACGCTGTCGTCAGCTCATGTGAAAAAGCAGCCGCATGGGAACCAACTTTGCTGCTCCTTACGGCCATGCAGGCTCGGCATATGCTGAGCCAACAGGAACTTAGATCTTAGAACTTGGGTATCATTCCGTGCAGGGACACTTGTCAAACAGTTCCTTTGTTCAAGGAGCACACCGTAAATCGATAGGAGCTCCAGAAGAAATGACACACCACGTTTTGTTTGCTTTTCAGGTTGTGTATTGTTTGCCGTTGCTAAATTGTGGTATTTTTGCAGATTATCAAATGGGATACGGTAAAGATACTTTGACTACGACTTGGATGCGAGAATTTTAGATATCGCATCTTAAAGTACTTTGAATCCAAAAACATTGCTGCTTCAATGATGTGGACAACAAGATGGTGGGTCACAGTCTAGCTCTCTTCATGTGTTGCTACTGCATGTTGTACGACCAGGGTTCTAGGAAATCAGTGCTCGGAGCTCACAAGCATCTGACATGAAGCATTATATAGTTCTGTTGTGACCACCAGAGTTTTGATAGGCTAGTGATGGCTAGTGTTTCCTTACGAAGCTGGATTTATGTAAGTCTAAGTTGCTTCATGGCAAGAAGCGCTTAGCGCATGGACCGCCAGGTGAGAGGCTTTTATGAATCTTTAGTGGCACATGCAGCGGCCGGAAGCACTGCTGGAAAGTCATTGAGTTGGAGGACGTCTGCCATGCTTTTGTCGCGAGCGAGTAAGACATGGCTGCAACCAGACCATGCATGGTGGATGCCTGCTTCAAAAGACCTTGGTAGTTTTTGATCGGACGTTGCATGTGTATGTCGAATCTTTCAAGGAGCTAGACGCAAGGAAAGTTTCAGCATGTCTGTTTTCTACGATTGATTCTTGCATCCACCCAGGAACAGTTCCTTGAGTGCCTGTGAGAAAGCCTTCCAGTGGCGAGAATCTCTGAATTTCTATGGTACAGCACGATTCCACGGTTATGGAGAGGCAGCAGCAGGACCTGTGGCCGTTGCATGCGCCCACTTGGGTTTTTGGAAGAGAGTCCTGCAAATGCTTGACTTGGGCGATGAAGAGATGGTGCTGGGGAGCGCCATCACAGCTTGTGAGAAGTGGACAAAGGGAGTGGTGCCAGCGGCCAGGATTGGGAAAAGACAGTGTCTATGTATTGTATAATTAAAAAATATCTTACAAGTAGAGCCGCACGAGGCGGTGGCGGAAGTTTCAAAAATAGGAAACGTATAGGAGAGATTGGTTGTTGTGAATCACGGATGACAAAGCAAAAACATTGAAGGATCGAACTGTCCAACTGTGTGACTGACTAACTGCCGAACTGTCCAACTGATTAACTGACTAAGTGGCTAGTAGTTAGTTAGTGAGTTAGTTAGTTAGTGAGTTAGTTGGTTAGTTGACAAGTTAGTTAGTTAGTTAGTTCGTTAGTTAGTTAGCTAATTAGTTGATTAGTTAGCTAGCTAGTTAGTTAGTTAGTTAGTTAATTAGCTGACTAATTAGTTAGTTAGTTTGTTAGTTAGTTAGTAAACTAGCTAATTAGTTAGTTAGCTACTTTGTTAGTTAGCTAGCTGACTAATTAGTTAGTTAGTCAGTTAATTAGTTAGTTAGTTAGCTAGTTTTTGAGATAGTGAGTTAGTTAGTTAGTTGATTAGCTAGTTAGTTTGCTAGCTAGTTAGTTAGTTAGTTAGTTAGCTAGTTAGGTAGTTAGCTAATTAGTTAGTTAGTTAATTAGTTAGTTAGTTACCTAGTTAGTTAGTTAGTTAGTTAGTTAGTTAGTGCATTAATCAGTTAGTTCGTTAGTTAGTTAGTTAATTAGCTAGTTAGTTTGTTAGCTACTTAGTTATTTAGCTAGCTGACTAATTAGTTAGTTAGTTAGTTAGTTAGTTAGTTAGTTAATTAGTTAATTAGTTAATTAGTTAGTTAGTTAGTTAGATAGTTAGTTAGTTAGTTGATTAGCTAGTTAGTTAGCTAGTTAGTTTGTTAGTTAGCTAGTTAGTTAGTTAGTTAATTAGTTAGTTACCAAGTCAGTTAGTTAGGTAATTAATTAGTTTGTTCGTTAGTTAGTTAGTTGATTAGCTAGTTAGTTAGTTAGCTAGCTGACTAATTAGTTAGTTAGTTAGTTAGTTAGTTAGTTAGCTAGCTGACTAATTAGTTAGTTAGTTAGTTAGTTAGCTGACTAATTAGTTAGTTAGTTAGTTAGCTAGTTAGTTAGGTAGTGAGTTAGTTAAAATAGTTAGATGGCTAATGAGTTAGTTAGTTAGTTAATTAGTTAGTTAGTAAGTGAGTTAGTTACGTAGTTTTTTAGGTTAGTTAGTTAGTTCGTTCGTTAGTTAGTTAGTTACTGAGTTAGTTACTTAGTTACTGAGCTAGTCAGTTAGAAACGTCCCAAAATGCTGCTAAACGCAGGAGTTTTCAACAGTTTGACCTGCAAATGTGCTTCGCGCCACAGCGGCGTGCAATTTTTTGACATCAAACCTCCGAAAAGTGGTCCGTACCCCTCAGTTTTTCCACATTTTGACTTACAAATATGCTTCGCGCCACAGCGGCGTGCCATTTTTGAACATCGGAACGTCCAAAATGGGTCCGGGATCGTTGTGTTTTCCACGTTTTGACTTACAAATATGCTTCGCGCCACAGCGGCGTGCAATTTTTGAACATCGCAACTTCCAAAATGGCTCCGCCAATGTGGTGTTTTGTGCATTTTGACTTGNTTTTTGAACATCGCAACTTCCAAAATGGCTCCGCCCATGTGGTGTTTTGTGCATTTTGACTTGCAAATGTGCTTTTCGCCACAGCCGCGTGCCATTTTTCACCTGTCCGCGGAACAACTACCTCCGCACCCGCCGCTTGAGCGAGCCTACTTTTCGAACATCAGGGACCACGATTCATTGAGAAAACACAGCGATTCGCGACTTCACTAAAATTTTTCGCGCACGTACTAAAATTTTTCGCGCACGTTGAACTGCTTGCGAGCGACTCTACGCGCATGTTGATCTTCTTGCTAGTGACTTGACTGATGTTGATCTTCTTGCTACTGACATGACTGCTGTGCGACTCTGCTGTTCAACTCTACATATTGTCGGAAGTTAGACTTCCAAACTTCCTTCGATAAGGTATCTTATCTTGATATACACAATCTAGTTTTGTATATAAAATGACTTGGCTATCTATATAATTTACAAAGGTGAACGCATCAAACCGCAGGTCCACAAAACTCTGTAAAAAGCAGTCACAACAACTCCAAATGTAAGTTGAATAGGCAGATCGCAAAGTACAACTACACTATGAAGTCAAAGATGGCCTCAGTACATATGTTTTCTGAAGTCTTGAAGCCCCAGCGGCAATCGATAAAGCTGAGTGATGTAAAAGAATCACTGCCTTCTTGTGCACTGAATATATGACTATATGACATATAGTAGTCATATGTGCATGCCAATGACTTTCTTGAACAGGTTTATCAACCTCAGTTGGGAACGTGGTCTGCGTGACTCTCGCTCTGGCCGCCTTCAGAGTGCTGGTCGGAGGGGAGCTTTGGCGGAGGCTGGCAGCCAAGGTTTGCATGGGAAGACATTTGTTCAGCGAGGTTTTCAGGGTAGCATGAACTTATCACCCATTCAGGTGTCCATGGGAGGCCATTCCTCTGGTGAGTCCGACATGGATGAGGTGCCTTGAACACTTGAACACGAAAAATGCTACACCTATCCGACCTATCCAAATAGAAACTTCACCTTAGGGGCTCATCAAGTCATGAAGCCAACTTCCCCAGCTGAGGCTCGTTGGGAAGAAGTTGAACGTGAGGAAAAGAGCCCAATTGCGAGGGCTGAAAGCAAACCTCTCGCTGATGCTTCACCTTCAATGCTGTCAGTGTTGCAGGAGGAACGTGCCCTGTCTCAACTCTTCACATCCATTTATCTTGTCAATATGTTGTCAAATGCAAAATTGATTTGGTCACTTGCAAGGCACTAAGGGCTGCCGCTTCTTCATGGGTGGTTTGGGCGGTGGGAGCTTTGCAAAGTCTGATGAATGTTTGGAATTCCTGGAGAAGCGCATTGAGGCAGAGTTTTGGTGGGAAAATGGAAGTGGAAGTCATGTGGCAAATGCAGACATTTTGGAAGTGATGAACGTCTTTAACCCATGGTGTCAGTCTCCTGGGGCAATTTACAGAGCGCTCAGTGCAAGAAGTTGATTCAATGAGGGACCGTCTCTTTTGTTTGTTCATTGCTCATAAATATGTGCAGCAATACTGATGGTCTAGTCCAGTGGCGAGTATTTGCTAGGGACATTTGTTGCTGGACTCCGTGGTTGAATGGGTGTGCGTTATCGTGATCATGGTCCAGGATGTACAATACAAAGCCGATGAGCTGGTCTTCCAGCAGGGCAACGCCAGATCAGCCTTTCTTGTGGTCAAACAGGGGGAGGTGGGGAAGCTTTCTGCACATTGAAAAAAGCCGACCGAAAAGGATCATTGGTGAAGTCATCAAACCATTCAAACCATTCAAAGCATTCCTTGGACATTGGAAGCGTTGGAAGCGTTGGAAGGTGGTGGTTGAACATGGCTGCCGCTCTGCTGATGTCTATAGCCTTGGACCTGGCAATGCCATCGTTGGAGCCTTGTAAGCAGCTCAGCTAGGCTAGGCTAAGGCTGAGGCAGCCAAGCATGATGGTTTAGGATGGGCTCCATTGAGCTGCATGCCAATACCATGGAGCTTTGATGACCAAAGCGTAAAAACTCATTATTTTAGCCACCTACATACCTGTATTTGCAGTAGATTACTTGCCTGTTTTAGCAAGGTGGGGAAAAACATAGAGCCTCCTTTGTTAGGGTTGAAAGGTTGGGAAAAGTTCCGGAAAAGCAACTCCCAAATACCCACATGTCTGCAACGGTGAAGTATGTCAATGTATCCCACATCCGCTCCATGAGTCATCAAGTCACTTCCGTAGGACTTCTCTTCATGTTAGCCAGCATCCCTGCTTCTACTTCAGCTGCGAACTCGGCATGGAGTGTTCATAGTAGTTCCGCTCGTGCTGGAGCGCATGGGGCCTTGGTTTCTGCCGTTCCTCTGGAAGCGTTCCAGGAGGCCTTTGACAGGTGCCTGGACGGAAAGTTATCAATGCAAGCTTACAGGTGGTGACGTTGGATGTACGCGATTGGACCTTCCACCATGGATAGAACACTTGCTTTCATGATGCTTCAATCTGTCATATCTGTCCTATCTTGCACATCTTTCATGCTGACCAGGGCACTTTTCAATTCTCTTTTGTCACAGTGATGTCAAACTAGCTACAAAGCACCGCATGGTCTGCGCAACTGCTTCGCTGCTCCGAGGTTTCCCAAGGCCATGCAGCGCTTGGTGCAAAGACTGTCACTTCGTTTTTCCACTGTTGTCTTCGAGACGCTCTCCACATATTTTGGGCTGAGGCTTGATAGTTGTACTGTTGTCATGTCGAAGCAGAACACGTCCAACATGGCTGACAGCTCGAATACATGATGACTCATGACTCACTTGTTACCAAACCGAAAAATGGCTGGCAGTTTTAAGGCTCAGGCTTGCCATCTTGCCCCTGCCGAGAGTTGTTCTTTTTTGATTTTGCTTTGATGGGATGTTCAATGTCAGGAGGTGCTTTGAGTGCTGTGCCTGAGAACGAAGCGCATGTCTCGACTCAGGCTGAAGCTGTGAATTCTGGTACAGTGGTAGGAGAGTTCCCCGAGGCAGAGGCTATGGTGGCTATGACGGATATGGCCGATCCCACACCAAGAAAGGGCATGAGTATGATTTCCGAAGCTCCCACGGTGGACACCTTTGTGGCGGAATTCGATTTGTGGCCTGAGTCCATCACGTCGCCTGAGTGTCGCGAGCGCTTCCGGCGAGTCCTTGAAGCCGCTCCAGAGATGCTTGAGAGAAAGGTTGCCTCCAAGCGGTGCAGAGATTTTGGCCTACAAAATCTCATTCAGCTTTGAGAGCGAAGCATTAAGTCATTAAGCATGAAACTGTAGTCATTTTAGTGTCGGTGCATAGCTTTGCCCAAAGTCTTTGTTTATTTTTCATGGATTGCTTCCTCAAGGAAGCGGTCAAATTCCATTTATATAGTCTTATAGTGTCGCACTTGGACTGGGCATTCAACTTCTGGACTCTTCCAGATAGTTGAAGAACTGCACATAGCCAGTGGCTGGTTGTCACAGCTGCGCAACCTGGGTGTGGCTTAAGGAGTGTCAACAATCAAACTTAGCCATGCTTGCATATTCACCAGTCAGTTTGCGCAGCCCACACATCCTTTGTCATTGATTCCGGTCGGAGTCGAAGACAAATTGACTGGCTGGCTCGAAAGTGCCAAGTGCAGGAGGCTCACAGGCTTCCGAAATCAAGTTTCACACAGAAGCACAAATTTTGCAAGTTTGACAAGCATAGAACACTCAGAACCATTCAACTTTGCTGTTTGACATCAAAAAAGCTGCCGGGCTGCAGTTTAATTAATGGAATCCCTCAATATATGCAAGTGGCACAGTCTCTCCAAAACATGTGGATTCATGTACAGGTGACTATCGCAGTGTCACTGAATGTTCAGGCATGAATTCATGACGCACTCAACCTTCAAGGCCAACGAGGTGCCGATGAAAGGGTGGAAGAATTGTGTGACCAAGAAAGGGAAATCTAAAGTCAAAATGCTTCACATTTGCAGGCCCCATGAGAACATTAATTGTCAACACAAATACAGAATCCAAACAACAGTGACAGAATTGCATTGTGACTGATGACAAGTGTGACCACTGTCTCGATGATCCAAGCTGGCAGGCACCCCTAGAAAAGTTGCGAAACTTCAGTGCGGCCCAGGCGACGCAGGGTAGCTTCGGGCTTTTGTGTTTTGAGGGTTTTAGGAGAGGCTACGTTTAGGCCAACTTTGAGTAGGCCTGAGTGTCTTTGGTGCAGAGGCTTTTGGGCCCCTGCTGCAGAGTTGTGGCGAGAAGGGTGCGAAGGACTTGCCCTTTCAAGACGTTCGTTTCAAGGTGGTTGGATTTTGTCGCACATTTGTTTGATGTCAACATGTAGCTTGGAACATCAACCGCGGACCGAACTTCTTTAGTCTTAGCTGCAGTTTTGTTTATTATCCCTGCAAAGTTTCAAAGTGCGTTGACCATCATTTTCGGTGGTAAGTTTTAACCAATCTCGCTTCAAGAGGCGGAGTAAAAGGATGACCACGAGCCCTCAAACTTCCTGCGACACCAGGAGCTGGAAAAGGCAGAGCTGTTAACATGTGATGCTGGCAGCTTTGCAATTCCTCCTCAGTCTCGTGCCAAGCATTTACTGCTTCTTTTGGAAGGTGCCACCGTGCCGGTTTTGTTCAGTGAGAAATGGCGACCGAGGGTGTTTTCCTATTTGTAGACCACTTCTCTTCGAGGGGGATGAATTTGCTCGCATAATGAGGGTTGTAAGATGCCAATTTAAACAAAAAATTTATTGACTTGTTGATAAATCCCTCGAATACCGCTCAATTGAGGCAGGTGGATCAAGTGTTATGAAGTTTGTCAATGTTTGCGAATGTTTGTCATGTTTCGGCCTGTTGGCGTTGAATGAAAAAGCTAAACAACATACCCTGGCTTGCACAGTCTGAATTGGACAGGTGATCTAGCAGTCGAGATGCAGAATGGAGTCGCTTCATCAGAGTCGAGGATATCTCCTGGAAATATCATTGGTGTCTTGGCACATTGGACATGATATCCTCGTCACATCTCGTCACCTTTCACTGCGCAAACACTAAGGTGAGCTGTCAATCCTAACAGACAAAGCATCGCAGGGGACCCAATGACTGCTGCTGTTTGCAGCATTGCTATTCTAAATTCTACATCAGTGTCCAATCAGGCCTACCTTATTTGACTTTGTTCTGAAGTTCAATCTGCACTACTTGGGGTATACAAACGTGTACAGGTTGAGTATAAGACAATCTTCCTGGCTCATCGAATGTCATTTTGACGCCTTTTGACTTCGTGACCGCTAGAGAGACTGATATAGTTTATTTAGGTATAGTTATAGTTATACTATGTTATACTTAGAATTATGGTTACAGTTATAGTTATAGTTACGGTTATAGTTGCTATGCCCAAGCAGACCACCACATGGATGAGTGACAGTCGCACACTCAAGAATCAAGAAGCTTTGGTATTTGAGTTGGGGAATAGCATCTCCATCTCGGACAGAAAGTCACTGGAAACGTATTTGTTCATTGCTGATACGTCCTCCATTTTGCATGCTATCCCATTTGCAACTGCCCATTCGCCCCATAATCGTTTTTTAGTCATTGATGCCTTTGATCATTTCGGGCTTAAGTTTCGCTTGAACAGCCAGATTAAAAGTCATGAAGTGTCCTAGGTACATTCACTATCGATGCATCTCAAAGTGTGTCTTTGCTGCACTCTCCCGTGAGGCCGGACTGACCGATTTACAAAGGTGTCCGTGAAGTCTTGACGTTGCAGGTGTGCCTTCGGCTGCTGGAAGAGTGTCCCCGGACCTTCACCTTGACGCTTCTGCACCTTGTCGTAGGCTCGACGGCCAATTGTCACCAGTGTTCCGTTGGCGTGTCCAGCTCGGTCAGGAAGAACAGCCAGTTGGCTCCACCGTGTGGATGCATGTTTGGATTTTCTCACCGTGGAGGGCAGCAGCTGCCTCTACCGCCAGGGTGATCAAATGTCTGGCTTCTTTATGGTCCTGCAACTTGGCAAAACACATCAACACAAACCGTAGACAAACCGTAGACGTCATAAACACATAAATTTGATGATGGATGATTGTGGAAGGTCCGGTCGCTTGGTTGCTTTGGAGAAGGTTGAGCTGGACAAGGCAGTTGGCTTTGGGCGCTCCCTGCGGCACAAACGTGTCTTGTAAGAAACGCAGTCGTAGAACTGAGTTGAGAAGGGAGTTGCGGAAAGAAAAAGTTAGGAACACCTTTGCTTTTGCTCCTTCAGCTTGTTTCAGTATAATAGCAAGACTAGCACAGTCACCTGCGGGTCGCGAACTAGAATCCAACATTTAGAGACTTGTTCTTAGCACATCTTAGCACTACGTCTCCAACAAGCCGCCCAGAAGAAACCCCGACAAAATCACTACCTGCAGGATCCTAGTCCATCAAACTACCGACCAAGAAGCACTTCTTTGCTGACCTCCTCTAACTCTTTGGATGACACGCAGGATTCAACAATCTGACAGCCCTTATAGCTTGCCCATGAACTTCAAAAAATCTGCCCGGACTGTGATCGCTTAAAGGCGGAACACCACATGCGCATAGGCGGCGTAGGCAATATTGGAAACAACTTTACCCTCCCAGCGTAGGCCCCAACCAAGTGATAGCACCCCACATCAAAACCATTACTCATTTGGGATCAACACAATAAGTTCAATAAATACGTGTGTTTGTGCATTTCAGGTCGAGGTGGAAATTTCTGATGGGCCCTTCGCTAGGAGGATTTTAGTCTTGAAAGTTGCCCAAGGTCAAACAGATCGTGTCACGGACCTCTTGCAACGTGGAAGACTTTGCGGAGAGCTGGAGACTTTGCTAAGAGTCATGCAGCCATGTACACTCTAGCTTATTGCGCATTGTACAGCTAGTAGAAAAACCAAACATCAGCAGGATACCCAATGCACTGTCTAATGTTGAGTTTTGGAAGGAAGAGCTTTGATACTTTACATTGAATGCTATGCAGTATTTACAGAGAATGAATTGACATTGCATGCTGCTGCTATGTTAGTAGTGGTCATTTGGTGTCTTCAAATGTTTTTCCTATATCATCCCATCCTCAATATGAGTACGTATGCTAGGTGATGTCCCAAGGAAGGTCTTTTCTTTTGATTATCAGAGCTCAGAAATTAGCAATTTCAGTGAAACCATCATTGTGTGACTTGTGTTGCTGCAACCTTCAACAGTGCCATTCCCACCATTCAGACACTTACATTTCTTCTGGGAAGAGGTGGGTTTACCTTCCCCATCTCTCCCATCTCCCTGATTTTTGCAAGGACTGTTTGCGCAAAAGCGCATACTCGCAGACGGTTCGCGCATGTCGGGATTCAGAACTCTGCCGGGTTTCACCCACTTTGCTGCAGCTGATTGCCATGGACTTCCCACAGGTGGGAAATTCCTGAGATGCTCACATATCATATATTATCATATATTATCATATATTATCATATATTATCATATATTATCATATATTATCATATATTATCATATATTATCATATATTATCATATATTATCATATATTATCATATATTATCATATATTATCATATATTATCATATATTATCATATATTATCATATATTATCATATATTATCATATATTATCATATATTATCATATATTATCATATATTATCATATATTATCATATATTATCATATATTATCATACATTATCATATATTATCATATATTATATATTATGGTATTTCATATTATTTCCATATATATACGTGTATATATATATATATATATATATTTGTTTCTATTCCCTTTTTGTTGGAAAGATTGTGGCAAGCCTCATGAGTTCTTTATCGGGTACCTGAAGGCAATCCTTCATTTTAGCTCGTACATTGGGAGCCGCTCGCCACAACAGGAGCTCGTTTGCATGTCCGAGAGTGCTTTTCCAACAGATCTTGGTTTGTCTACTGTTTTTTTTTTCAGGCTTCCATCCTCCTATCATTTAAAGAATATTTGTTTTTCTGCCGCCCGCTAGCAAGTCTGCAAGGACGTGTCGAGCGCAAAGTACAAAACCACTATTACAGTGGTACCAGCAACCCCGGATGTTGACATTGGCGAGGTTTGCTCAAATCTGACCTCAGCCCCTCAGCTCGTCAAAAGTTTGACTCCCATTAGACAATCATTCTGTCCCAATTTGCCAATTTGCGCCCCAAGGGTTTGGCTTCAAACTGGTAAGTGGGTTCAGCTTGCAGGGTTTGGATGTTTGTGTAGACGGCGTGGAGAAGAGAGGGATGAGCAAGACAGAGACATGAAATAGACTTAAGCTACTGATGAACATGGGTTGTGCCCATTGCCAGCTTGCAACTGAAAAACTCAACCATGATACTTCATAGCATGGATGTGTCTCGGGATGCATTTTGAGGAATACCCCAATCCTCAACTGGTTGGTTTCAGATAGTTTTTGTAAGAAGCTGCCAGTTTAGAGGTTCCTGAGTTCTGGGACATACTGACATACTCATATGATATGTTGGTTCAAGGGTATCGGTATCAATGTGTCACCCTGATTCATCGAGGATATTATTTGAACATCTTGTAACAGGATTCACGGTGATTCACGCTTTGCTGAGGCTCTGAGCAAGTTGGGCAAGACCATGCACATTTCACCTTCGACAGACCTGTTTTTTTCACCTGGACTCAAGGCATCGCAAGATCATCGACTTACTTTGGGGTGAATTCATGTAGTATAAACGCAACTATGCAGATGTTGACTTCAAAGAAACTGTACTGATTCATTGTTTTGTTGGCTATTGGCACCAAGAATTCAATTGTCCACCAAGTTTGTAAGGCGGGAATCAGTAGATGGTCAAGTTGAATCGTAATTTATCCTCGCACGGTCTCAGCCTCATGTCCTGGCCATAACGTACCTTCTCTAATTTGTTGACCGCCAGATGGTCTTCCAGCAAATCTATTTTCGCCAAACAGTAGCGGAAAGGATATTTCTTTATCAAATTTAAGGCTTTGGCGCGGCTTCGGGGATGGGCTTGGTTCCGGAAGGTTCTAGATTCCGACACCATTCTGGGAAGATTGCTGGAATCGAAGATTTCGAGCAAGGTTATGGGTTCAATCTGAAGCATCGGGCGTTCCATTCTCTAATACCAATAAGAGGTGCATCCTTACCATTTTCCGTTTGCGTTAGTTCTTTGCTTCGCGCGTTCAGGGCTCTGCTCGAAGCTTGGATGATGGCAGATTGGGACGGCTCCTAGCAGATATGGAGGCACATTTGAGAAATGTTGAGACGTTTCTGGAAATCAACCTCATTTCTGGGAACAGTCTCACATCATCTTACAGCTTACATCATCCTGCATCTTCCATCTGACCCATCAGCTGGGATCCTTGGCCAGCAGCACCAACTCCTGGTGTTGATTCATGTCAAGCTATCCATTCTACTGTATCACCTTTTTCTGTGCATGGTCATTCTTTGTACTTGGAGCTCACACCTACCACTCTGCTTTCAGATTCGTGGAAGTTTGAACATGTATTCTTGCAATGCAGCATATCATTTGGACGCGTACGTTGGCTCAAGCAATGCGCTTGACACATTTTGAGAGAAATTCAAATATCTCGCACTCTCTTAAGCTAAAACAAGGCATCACTCTAAGGTTACTAAACAACATTCTGGTTCACAGGTCGGGCAGATGTAAAATAGCTAGCTTGACATCACCTGGATTATTTGTCTGGGCAGGTTCCGGGGACAGCATTGAAGGTTTTGGTGCGATTCCCTTGCGTCGCGATGGATTATATTCCCAACATGAGCATGCGGAACAAAGCACTTGAGTACGTGCCACAGATTGAGTTTTCACAGCCATCATCTTTCAGGGATAGGTTGCAAGTGCCCTCGTCACCATCATCAGAATCCTCTCTGACTACATGGGTGGTGAACTCTGACTCCACTTCAGATCAGGTTTGTGGAATGTTTTTCGAATTGTTGATTCCATTTCTCCGCAGTACAGTTCAACAACGAGCACATGTTTGATCCAAGATCATTTTTGTCGCTTGACATGGTTTTTTGTGCATAGCTGAGCCAATCCCATCCTTCACTGTTTGCTGCCGCCGAGGAACCTGAACGATGCCGTGTTCCGTTCCGATGACGAACTTGTTGACGAAGGATCGGTGTATGTGGCTTCGAGCACTCGTGCTGCAGGTACTTCAGGGACCTCAGACTCGGACACTTCGAACCGTTTGTCCATGGCTGCTCATGTTTCTGGGACGTGCTGGCCGTGCGTCTTCTACCCTACAACGAGAGGTTGCATGAGAGGAGACCGCTGTGCTTACTGCCACTTCAATCATCCAATTACCATGTTGGAGCGACGTGTCCGAAAGAGAACCCGAGACAAAATCAAGCGAAAGCTTTCAGAGATTTTGAATCCGCCAGTAGACTTGGCGACTTGGTTGATAGTTGATACCTTCAGTAGATCAAGACTCCGCCTTTTTCTTTCTCTCTCTCTCTCTCTCTCCACTCATTTGTAGTGAAGCTATTACTGTTACTACATGATTCAAGGCAAACCAGTTGTAGCTTTGCTTGCATGAAAGACAGGAAATATGGATTGAGAAGAGTGAGACCTCAGAAAAGCAGAGAATGGGATAGATTCAGGAAGTGAAATGCTGTTGTCTATTCGTCAGCTCTTGCAGGGGAAGAGACTTCTCACAGGGCTCACCATTTTTGATTGTTGTTGTCGTTGTTGATGTTTGGAAGCAACTTGATCTGAGGAAGAAGTGCATGAGGAATTGCAGACTGAAGCTGCTCGTCATATGTTTGCACGAGCTTTAATCCAGGGCTACTTGGAGGATCCCAACAACTTTTTTTCGACTAGCTGACTTCTAGCATAGCCATGAGGGTGCTTTGGCCGAGCTATCGCCCTCCGCACAGTCTGGCAGAGATGAAGAGTGCAATTTCAGCATTTAAGTTTCACCTAGCACTCTGACTCTCGCCTGTGTAAGCTGCCTAAAGCTGCAGGAAGCTGCGCAGTTAGTTTGCGTCGCCTTTGCAATTTTTTGTAAATTCGAGAAGGGTCACACAGTTTGCACAAACTTTTTGTAGCATTGGTTTGCAAAGTGCATGATGGACCCCTGTTGGCAGATCAAATTTACCAAGCGCAGTGTAAAGCCTCAGCATCAGAGGATTCATGTGATGAAACAAATCTGTCTACTGTCTACTTAGTCTACTTATGAAAAAAGATAAGTGTTGTTTTGTATTGGCCTCTTTGGTGCTGCCCCTCCTATACCAAGCAAAAGTTGGGTATTCGGGATACACATTCCCTGGCTGGAAAGTCGTTGCTGATGTCAGACCTTTTTGCTTAGAAGTTCCATCCGGCGTTGAAGCAAAAAGGTGTTCTCATAGAGCTGGACATCTATGAAGCGAGGGTGCAATTTGCAAATGCTTTCACTATTCACTATCTACAATCCATTTGAATCCATTTGACCTGAAGTATCCATGTGTGTCTAATCGGTCGCCAGGAACGAAATCGGTGGTTGGTCTATGAAGCAGAGCCAAATCATGGTGCTTCTATCACCGACTCTGAGAGTTCAATCCAGCTAAAGTTGGTAGTTCAATCGTGTGCCCCCAGAAGTGCTCTGTTAAGGTATGAATACCTTTGTGAGCTCGTGGAAATAAATAATTAGTCGCGTTAAATCACTGCCAGATCAACGCCTTAAAGTGATACGAGCAGGTAAATCTGCCTCGATGCCCCGAGGATTGGACAAAGCGTTGTGTCCGTCAAGCAGATCACATCTTGGTGGCGACAAACTTCAATGGACAAGGCCGTGGGGATGTGCCACAGAAGCTTGGAAAGAATTTTGTGATATTTAAGAGATGAAGTGTTAACTAAAACAGGCTGGCGCCTGTGGCCGCATACACGGGGCAGACATGTGTTACAAATCCACCGATCCACCCGGTCAAAATCAAAACCCCCAAACTTTTCTATAGAATTTTAAATCTTAAGAAATTACATATCCCTCACTTTGCAGCCCCAATCCAAAAAAACCGTTTTGGTCAGCGGGATTTAAGAGTTTCTGTTGCTATCTGATTCTTCTTGGATGGTTGAAGTTATTGACGTACATCTGACAGGACAGTAGACACGTGACGGGGCTAGCTGGCCCCTTTCCAGCACCTTCCTTTTTCAGCTTCTAACTCAGGACCCCAAATGAGAAGCATGTGCAAGATGCTGCGCCGCATCTTGGCAGCAATTGTTGAATGGATACCGCTTTGGCACAAGTTATGTACTGACAAGAATCGCTCGGCACGTTGGTGAGGCTTTATGTGACGAGGGAGCTCTTACTTTTGCACAAGGGTGCAGGAGGTTCTCGGACTGCAAGAAGCTAGTATGGTTCTGGCGACTTTGCGTGTTTCATCTAGCACTGGCTTGACACAGGGAGACTTTTGAATGTGTTGGGATTGGTTGCGGCCGGACACTGTATTGTTCTGCGTTACTTCTGAACAGCCTGAAGAAGAAACTTTCTGCCCAGCTCATTTTGAGGAAAAGCATCCAAACTTGCCTCAATGGATGACTGGCAACTTGTCTTTTAGATCTCAAAGAAGATGCATGTTGGGAGATTTAGGAAAGTGCACGCCAGTTCCATGGCTGAACTTTGGGCATCAGTCTTCCTCGACCGAGGTTTGTAGGTTCTGCTGCCCATGCGGATGCGCTGAAGCCTGGTGTCAGTGGCTTTGTGCGGCACCACCTCTTCGTACACAAAGGTCGAAAATCTCAGCGTTCGACAAGGCACTATTTGAATCAAAGGCCTTGGGCCAGGCAGGACCTGAATGTTGCAGTCAAAAAACATGATATTTTTTGACTAAATGTACTGGGCACTTTGGCCGGTGTCCAGATGAGAATCCATCCCAGTGACACACCTGAATGCTTGTGCAGGCGTTGGCACCATGTACGCCTTGGCCCAGAGGATGCTCGCGACTGGGCCAGGCAGGTCGCAATGCCTATTACACCACAGACCATGCTAGCATTTTACATGAGATCCTGAAGAAGTGTGTTGTCTTGCATCACCATTCCTATCCAGCCTAGTGTCTTTCGATATCCACTGCCTCAAAATACTTTGTGCGTCGTTTCATCTGGTCGTAAGTCACCATGTCTACCTATCATCTTGGATGCCAGGGTGGCGCGGCTTCTAGCAGGGAAGGCTGTGGGTGTTTGCTTCGGTGGTGGTGGAGCACGAGGCAACGTGCACTTCGGTGTGATCCAGGCTATGCAGGAGTTGGGTATCCCCATTGATGTGGTCTCGGGGACCTCCTTTGGTGCCTTAGCTGCTGCCATGCCACTTGTCTTGCAGGGGGAATAATTTTGGCCTTTGACCGAAACTTTGATATGCTAGATACATCTACAGTAGAAACTTCTATAAAACAAAATGAGTCTTCAGTGTTCACATCCGATCAAATGCAAAGGTATGCCATCAGCGCCCCAGAGCCCAGCTCCTTGAGCCGTGTGGTGAAGCGGGTCATGACCACCCAGCCTCTAGACAGCACTGGCGTTTTGCAATGCTGGATCCTGGTGAGCACGCAATTCCTTGGAATCAAGAAGATTCACAACACGTGATGGCTTTTTGTGTTTGGATTTCCATGGATTTGCCCTTTCATGCTTCGGGTTTCGAGGTTTTCAACGCGGAAGTTGTTGATGGATCTCACTTTTCCACGGACGGCCAACTTCACGGGTGCCTTTTTGAATGCTATGTTGATGCTGGGCCCAAGATCGCGTCAGATAGAGCACACAACAAAGAGCTGCTGTTCTACTTTAGGCATACCTTGTCGGTGTACCTTTCCCAGCATGGTTTGATTGAAGCAGACATACCAGAATGAGGCTTGCTTAGTGAATAGAGACACCTGCTTTCTTGCTTCCTCTGACATAGTTTAGGTAGAAATTACAATACATGATATGATTTTGTGTACTGTTCCATGTATATATACATATAAATTATAAATATATATCTTCTCGACACCCAAGGAAGGATATCTTTGCTCGTCGACGTTGTGAAGATTTGCTGATTCCGTTTTCATGTACTAGCACAGACATCGTGCAATTCGAAGAGAAGGACGGGAGCCACATGGGATGGCTTTCAGCTCGACATGTTCTCCTTATGATCCAATCAGCCAACTCCATGAGTTCACATTTTGACGATTTCATCAATCTTTGTTGTTTTTCTTTCCATCTATGGATACAGTCCTGTACTGTGCTGCATTCATAAATCATGAATTTGGGTTCCCCAAGCCTTAAAGGCAAGGACCATATCCGTGTGACCATGGCTAGGTGCATAGAGATGGACCCCTGTGGCGAGTGGTGCGTGCCTCCATGAGCTTAGTGGGCATCGCACCACCACTGCCGCATCAGGACCAATGGCATGTTGCCACAAGTTGTGGGCAGATTTGGAAGGGGGCCGAATCAGCACGGACGGTTTTCAAGAATATTTGCTGGGAATTTCATGTGGCAAATATATAGATATAATATATATATATATATATATATATGTATATAGAAGTGAAATGTGGCAAAATCAAAACCTTTTTTTTTGGTCACGAAGTTGCACAAAACGTGTATTGGCATCCGCTTGTCATCATTGCTGTGCATTTGCAAGAGATATTGTCTCAATGTATTTGTCTATTTTTCATGTCTATGACATAGTCTATGAACGTTTGTTGACAGGCTCCAAGCATATCAGCTGAAGTCCTTTCATCACGGGTTTTGCATTGGGAAGAACCAAAAGTCTGGCTTCATGCCTCCCAAAAGGAAACTGATCCAACTTGGGAATGCAACTTCTGATTGTTGAAGACAGGAGCGAAAAGAGGATGGCAAAGTCTCCACAACCTTGCTTGTTGATGGCGGGCTACATGACAGCAATCAAGCAGTTTGCGACCTTCCACAGATTTGGGATGTTAAGACATTCGGACACCACAGTCATAGATTGGGCACACCTCTGCCAGATATATCTAGAATGATCACTGGCCTGGTTTCAGAGAGGTGTCTTCCTCCAAAACTACATGCAACAAATCCTGCAATTACTAGAAGGATTGAAAACACATCTGCAGTAGATATAGTAGTCTACACTTCATGCTGTCAATCTTTCCGATGCATAGCCATGCAAACCGCTTTGTCCAAGTGTTGTTCTATGTTTGGTTCGCAATTTGTCACTCCAGGGTTTGAACTACCCTGGGTTCAACTATACGAGCAGCTTTGCAAGGACTCCGAATCGTTGAGCTGGTTCGGACGGCTTGATCTAAGGTATTCCAATCAGTATCCCATCGAGGTCTTGAAAGAGCACGGCGCGGGCACTGTCATTTGCGTGGAATGCTGCCCCGACTACTCTCCTGTTTGCTACTCGTCTGGATAGTGGGAGCTTGCTTGTCCCGTCTTGCCGCAGAGAAAGCTCTGCAGACTGCAGATGGTTCTTATTCTTCTTCTTTTGAATTTCCATTTCGCATTCTTCTTTTCTGTTCTTCTTTTGGCAGTTATTGCTTTCTTTGTTTTGTCCTGCCGATTTTCTTCTTGTTGCCGTCGTGGTCGATGACTTCCAGATTGAAATCATGAACTATGAAGGAAGTTTGTCTTGGCCGCAGACGAATGTTTTTCAAGGCACTGATTATGGCGATGCAGTTTGGGGATCAGAGTCACATTCTACGAAAATATAGGAATGCCTGCGAAGGTGCAGATTGGCATAGGTCTCAAAGGAGGAACACTTTCAAGAATCCAGCTACTCAAAAACGGGTTCACCATTTTCATTACTGTATTTCTAGATATCGGGCAGATTAGATTCAATCAATCGGCTGACAGACATGTTTGATGCTTCCCTCCAGGAGCGTCTGATGTATTTGGTGGAGGCCCTCAAGGTTCTGCTGCCTAGCCACAGTTTGGTTGTATGATTTTTCCTTTTGTCGTGTTCCGCTGGGCCTTGCAAAATCAGAATTTGCGCGGCTTCTTTCTTTGCACAGAAAGTATGTATGTGGAAAGATCAAAACATGTTGGTTGGAGAAAGCACCAACAACACTGTGAGTGTTCCAAAGACATCTAGGAAACGATTGGAAGGAAAGCATCGTATGGCCGTGGTTGAAACAGGATCCACACCGAGAACGTGCAAGTCTCGTAATATCTCCAGTGCCTTGGTTCACCTTTTCCCTGGAGTGAGCAGGGCTGTAGTCAACCGATGCGAAACATCTGAGGATGTTTCGCCCTATGGTTTGTTGGACATGCCCAAGTATGAGGCGAATGGGTCCCATTGCTTACTGATGTCTCCTTGCTTTGACATTGCATTATTGTATTGAGCAGTCGATTCAGAAGTTAGACATGTGATCAGGAGATCATTCAGCTTGGTTATAACACTGCCCGTGTGGCACTGGGACAATGGTTGGCAGATGAAGCTCCAGAGAGTATTCGTGAGAGCCTCCAACTGCACCCAAACCCTTGTAGGTCAGATCCAGTGTGACCGATCCAAATGGAAAATCTGCATGGCCCAAGATCGTGCCTGTGAAGATTTCGAGAGTTTCATTGTCTCTCCATGTGTTCCTGTCTTGCGTAGAAAAAAATCATTGGGCAAATACTTTCTCCTTTGGGCAGGGCTTCACTTGATATCATTGGAACACCAGACCAAAAAAATTCGCTCAGGATCATCCGAGCCACCAGAGAAGAAGAGGAAGTTGTTGCAAAGTCCATCAATGAAGTTGAGCCACTTGGGCCAAGACTAATATTGGCAGTGTTGTTATCCTGCTCGACGTGTCTTTATCTTGAAACGAAGGGCAGGAAAGCCAGATGGCCAGACTGCTATCAATGAAACAATCCTGTACTATCGTTGCTGGGGCAAGGAATTTCATGTTTTAGGCGTCCATTTCTATTCGACCAGTCCATGGGATATAGTGAGAATGGAATGCGTCTCGCTTCCCCCTCTTCACAGCTACAAAGCTTGCAGATGCAAACGCTGCAAAGGTATGGTTCCCGTCTCAACTATGCAACCTGGCGCAAAAATGCAACCCGAGTTGCTCGGAAGCTGTTGCTTGGCTGCAAGCAATGCATTTCGGGCAAGTTTGTTGTCCATCCTTTCCACTCAACGGCGATCTGTGGTGCCCCAGAAATTGGCTTTATTTCTTTTTACGTGGCATTTTTGAGTCCGGATATTTTTCCTCCATTTATCGATATTACTTCAATTTCTGATTCCCGTTTGTTCTCCAGCTTTGCTTTTTCCATCTATCGATATGGTTACTGTAGTGTATTTTCTCCTCTTTTGGCAGGCTAAAACGGAGATCCCGCGCAGCTTCTGCAGATTGGGACGGTGCGGACTACGAAGCAGAAAGCGAAGGTTAAAAATATTTTATAAGTTCCGAAATTGGATTAAAATCCGCCCTTACCCAGAGAATGGTCAGGAACAACCCTCCGAAAGGTATGGCAAAATATTACTAATTAATGAAAAATAATATGGGGAACTAATTTCAAAACCATCCGGTCTTAATAGTTTAAAAAAAACATGAAAATAACTGAATTTTATATTAAGATATATATTAAATTAGAATTATTAAATCTAATCGAAATGTTAAAATAAATAGATAGATAAATAAATAGATAAATAAATAGATAAATAGATAGATAAATAAATAGATAAATAGATAAATAGATAAATAGATAAATAGATAAATAGATAAATAGATAAATAGATAAAT
>DF244152.1:11460-30135 GCA_000507305.1 Breviolum minutum Mf 1.05b.01 | reverse complement strand
TAATAATAAACTCTTCAACATGACCATGTCCAGACTTATTGTGAAGCCCTTGTACACGACATAATATTTCACCCAACATTTCCATTTCCAGGACATTTTCTGTGGTGGAAATCAAGCGCACAGAAACATCACTGATGTGATCCAAATAGTCCCAAAATGAAGCAAGAATCTGCACCAAAACTGTTTCTGCAGCATCCTTAGGCTGAATCCCAGTCCTGAGCACTTGGCAGCTTTAGCCAAGGTTGGAGAATCCAATGTTGGGGGTGAGAGGTTGGATGGAGAAAGAACCAACACTGATGAACTGAATCACCCCCCTGCCAGTTTAACAGCTCGCCCCTAGAAAAAATGGATGCTTGGGGAGCTGGGGATCCGCCTTTCCTTTTCGAGGTCGTAAAGGATGGAGATGCTGAGGTGCCCCGGGGAGTTGTGAGAATGGTCGGATTTAGGAATCCCAATTGCCTTCAGATTCCCTGATTAAAAGTCTACATAAATAAAGACATACATATATCATATATCAAAAAAATACACAAATAAATGAAACAGGAGGTAAATAGCTAGATAAATACGTGTAAGTATAGTCTAGTACATATTGGGAAAGTTTTCAAATTAGGGAAACTAAAAAATCCCCCTCAACATGTCCACTCTTAAATGTTTTTTTCGCCAAAGGATTTCGTTTTTTTTTGTGGATCTGTTTTCTACACTTTCCAAATAGGATACCAGAATTCAACTACTGAATTTCCACCTGAAATTTGAGCTCTGGGTCTTTCTGAGGGGATTCATGTGACCCATAGAAGACAAGGAATTGAACATCATTAGCTCACTCCATTGCCATTGGAGGGCTTTCATTTACCAGTGAAACTGGTGAGTAAGAAATTGTTGGATGTAAGCTTGACCTCCAAAACAAAGATGATCAACACCTGTGTGTGTTTGCTAGACTTTACTACTTTGCTGTACTTACTTTTTTAACACAATAAGATGATGGTGTCTCAGTCTCTACCACCACTACCGCTAGTTCACTGCTCATGACTTCCTGGTAGTTTTATCCATTGAACCCGTAGGTCCAACTTGTTTACCTAAGCATATAGGGGTCGATCTGTCTTACCTGAAAAGTTTTACAATCAGCTTTGGCCAAATTATGGTGATCTAAGATGATGCCAAACCCAAAAGATGGTTTTTATTTTGAAGGGAAATACCAGTTTTATAGTGAGATTTATCATTCAACCAGACATATGTATACTAAAACAACTTTTTCTGACGTCATCTTGTGCATGTCGTGGTTGCTTCCTTTTTCTTAGAAGTTGTACACATTTCTTGACAAAGCAAGCTAAGGCTGAACCCTGGCGCTCCCATAGAGCTTGACTTCTTAAGACCTCATAGTTGACGTCCATGTGGAATCGTTATGATCGTTGCTTAGTTTTAGTTTTAGTGTTGTTGTTGTTGTTGTTGTAGTACTGTAGAATGTTGTAGGTCTTTAACACCAAAATTTCAGTGTAGAACTATGATGCACCATATAATTCCAACATATTCCAACGCTTTACTGTGTTTTTCACCCACCCAAACATCTCTAAGATCCTTTCCGAAGCCCTTGGTTAAAACCCGTTGAGGCTGAGAAAAGAAAAGGCGATGCATCCTTTTCCTCGAAACCTCCAGATTTCCGTCCAACACCTTGGTGTGCAAATGTTTCGTTGGGTTGGACAAAGCCTCCCAGTTTTTTTTGGGTGACTAAAAGATGGCCGCTTCACATTTTGTTTGTGTTATTGGAGTTTGGAGATTCCCCTTGAAGTTTACATCACAGAAAATGGAGTGACGGAGTCAAGTAGAGGTATGTTCAGCAGACCCAGCTGTTTTCTATGGGCGAAGGTGGTTTTCTATTGGCTGGCAGGGCAGAATGTAACCTATTGCAATGCAACATAACACTCTCCAAAAAGCGCCATCTTTTGAAAGTAAGATTCAAGGTCAACAAATCACTTGCAATTTGAATTGTACCAATCCCATACAATCCAAATTTTAGGTATATTTAACCTACATCTACCATAAAACATCAACCCAACCAAATCTAGATAGATAAATATATCATACAAATGAATGCTATGGGAATCAGTATCCACCCATCCCACGGTATCAACGACCATTGTCTTCCGGTCTTCCTTGGGCCGTCCAAACTTCCCCTCAGGTGCTGCCATTGCATCTTACACCGTGGCACTGGCGTTGCATCCAGCTCCAAACTGAGTGGTTGGACGCAACGGCAAAAAATCATGGGGAATCCATACCACCGAAGCATCACCAGGTGAAATGGGTGGTTTCCTTAAATGGTGGGTTTTCCCCCGAAAACACCCCGAAATGATCGTTTTTAGTAGGAAAACCAATGGTTGTTGGGGAAACCCACCATTTTAGGAAACCCCCAAATATAGTTGTCTACAAGTCTGTCTTCAAACATATAATTGGAATGTACCTGTACCCTACCCGGGTGTTTTTTGCAAAGGAGGTACTGTATCTGTGCAAATTCCTTCAAAACTGAGGCTGCTATACCTATCAAGGAGCTGGAGGACTGGGACGCTGCTATGATTCAGAAACATTTTGTTCCCCCAAAGGGAGCTCATGTCAATGAATGAAATCGGAAAACGGTTGGATTTTTCGGTCATTTTTACAAGACATATAAGATTTATATACGTACAACTTTGCTTCATCTCAATTTTGCACCCCCACACTTTCTAATTACACCCCATGATCTCAGCTCCCCTCTTCCTTTACCTCGAGTTCGCAGGCTTTGGCTGTCCAAGAGAAGGAATTGATTGGAACAGAGCATCGGATTACGGCAGAGGTGCCAAGCATTTTTTGGCACAAAAATCGTGGGAAAAAATGGTGAAACCAAAGAAAGGGAACTAGAGAACTTGTAAAAAATGGTACAGTAAATAATCTTGCTTTGGAAATGGCAGTTTTTAGACATTTTGTCCCTTGCAACCTATTGAGTGAGATAGAGTTGCAGGTTATCAGTTTGATACCGGACATAGATAGATACATCATGATATATCTACCATAACAACTTAACTAAAACCCCACAAAAAATCACAGCTTTTCCAACCTGTTTCTTTCAACCTTTCAGATTTCCTGGTGCCAAAAACACCCAGCCTCCAAGGAGAAGTTTCGCGAGGCCACGGAGGCCTTGCAAAAAGCTAGTGCATCCCAAAACGTCTCAGAAGTGGCAGCTGGGAAACTCGGAGTTTAAAACCCTTACACACTGGAAGATTAACATGGAACCTAGAAATCACCCAATTGAAAAGGAAAATAATCTTCCAAACCATCATTTTCAGGTTCCTTAACATGGAACCTACTAATCAACCATTTAGAAAGGAAAATTATCTTTCAAACCTCCATGTTCCATGTTAATCTTCCAGGGTGTAGGAGTTACAACAAAGAAACTACATTCTAAACTTTGTTTCAACACACCTTTGGAAAACCTTTAGATTCCTTTCATAGTTGGCTAGGGGGATTGCCTCGGGTGTGCTCTAAGGCTTACCTTCCTGGAAGTTTAACAGTTTGCCCCTGAAAATAAGCCATCCCAAAAGGAAAGGATCGTCTTCCAACCATCATTTTTGAGGTGGTAAACTTCAGGGCTTATGTCAGTGAATATATTGAAACTCATTGAACATTGAGTTGAAGTACGTTTTTTTTTGGTGCAGTGTGTGTTCAGAGGCTTCGGTTTTAAAGTCGTGTGCATCTGGCGGAAGTAGGGCCAGCAATGGATGGAAAGGTAGCTATATTCAGCTGGGCTGACCTGAAACATCAGATGAAGCCCGATAAATGTCCAACAGAAGTCTTCCAGGAGTTTTACACAAATCCAAAGTTGAAGAAATCCATGGCAGAGATTTTTTCAGCCCCTGGAAACTAAAGATCGAAGGATCCTTTGGACTCAAATTGCTATGTCTTTGAATTTCTCAACAACATCTCTTTAAGCATCATGTAACATCAAATGAGGATTCGACCTCTTCGTTATGTTAGATTCTCCTGAGGTTTTATACGGAAATCGAGCTGCTGCGTTCGAAACTTAGACAATGACGAGACTCCGAAGTCATGGAAAATCAGTGAACGCAGCCTTTTGAATCGATAACAGGAGATGTTCACGAAGAAATTACTGACAAAAAAAGGCAACCTCCACTGAAACAAGAATTTCTTTGTTGAATTGAAATAACAAGACATAATGCAGAACTTCAATTATCTTGTGTTGAAGTTTTGTTTTTCTAAGAGATCCTGTTGATGGTTCATATTTCCCAAACAACCACCTGGGATGGTGCTAATTCCCGTCGTAAATAATGGGATTAAACTGTTAAACTACCAACCTCAATGGGTTTTTGATGGATTTCTGAACCATCAGAGAATTGAGGCTTTGCCAGCTATGCTGTTGGACCGCCGCCTGGAGCTAAGATGATTGTGATGAAAGGTTTCGGTGCTTTCAATGATTTTTTTTTCAAAAACCAGTAGGGAAATGATCCAACTTGACATAATTTGACGTTTATTTTTGAAATGGGTTGAAACCACTAAACTAGTTTATGGTGAAGTAGGTACATTTGTGTAGGATACACCGTATGATCTTATTTGATTTGACTTCAGAGATATGAAGAGGTGGGCGTGTGAAGTATGTCAGTACAATGCGGTTTTTCTAGCCCATGCAGCCAGGAATTAATTCTAACTCACTGGATTAGTGGTTCCAAGTCCTAGTAGTTGTGTAAGTTGAACAGGGTAGTGTAGGAGGTTGAACCTCCAACTTGGAAATATGATACGACCTTTGTTAAGTTCCAATGTATCATTTTTGGGGGGAAGGTTCAAAAAGGGCTGTAAGGTGTTGGTAAATTGAAAGATGCCAAGGTAATTTTACAGGAGCTCCTTGCAATTGGAAGTCATAACTAAGACTATATAACTAAGATAGAGTTGAATACCTGAACGATTTTGAAAGTTGACAGTTTTTTTGGAGAGGTACATAAGGATGTTTCCGAAAATAGTGGTACCCCCAAATCATCCATTTTAGTAGGGTTTCCCATTATAAACCATCCATTTTGGGGTACCCCTATTTTTGGAAACACCCATATAAAAAATCTGTCAGGATACCATTCCCACTTACAAGACTTCGGAGGCCAACGGGAACCAAGGCAGTGCAGGATGCCCGAATGGCAGCCAGGATGCAGCAACAATCTGCCAAGGTGCGTACCTATGGATGGGGAAAAGATGGCTGGCAATGATGCCGCAACAGAATGATTCCGATAGTGGAATATGGTATATCAAATTGAGGTGGTATGGTCATGTTCAAGATGTGGTGTTTCGGTGCTTTGTTGCTTTTTAAGATTTTTTGCATTTGAAGTGGACCAAGAGATTCTCTTGGTGCTACTTGTCGTCCAAATCCCTTTACAAAATGACATCACATGACACCCCTTTAAAAAGGTATCGAATAGTAAATGCATCACCCAACAGATGTTGATCCCTCATCACGCACCCCCGAAGTGGTTGATGACCCCCAAAGGCTCGATGTCGTCTTGGTGTTGCTCTGCTTGGAGCCGGCCAGCCAGAGGAGAGGGAGCACGAAAGCATCGAGTCATGGCGAAGATATGGGTGTTTCCAACAACAGGGGTACTCCAAAATGGATGGTTTATAATGGAAAACCCTATCAAAATGGATGATTTGAGGGTCCCGCTATTTTTGGAAGCCCATATGGATATGCGAATAATATATACTGTTGAAAATTGGCATCAGGGTTGCCATGATATGACATGTTTCGGTGATGCATCCGTCTTTGGCTTAAGGGCCCTTGAGCCTCTCACGAATAGTGATTGGCTGACGTAAGCTGAGGTAGAGGAAAACAGTGTGGCGCTGTTGCGCATCATTTCCCCTTGTTGCTTCAACATGGTAGCGGAGCAGTGAGCTCCGGGACTTAACCGCACGAGGTGCTTCACTGCACCCACGGTTGTTGGTCAGTCCTGACCTTGGTGGCATTTGCAATTTGGGTTTTTGCAACTGCAGCGTGTGGGTGAGTTGTCACCATGGACAACAGAGATCCCTTCAAGGATCTCACCTTCGATGGTCGTCCGGGTCAATACCGTGAGTTTAGACGCAAAGTGATTCTTGCGGTCGCAGCCCTGGAGGACAAGAACCAATATCTAGCAGGTGCAAAACTGCTAGGACGATTGACTGGTGAAGCGTGGAGGTGTACTGAACATCTGTCGGTGGCCGAAGTTAGATCACAAAAGGGTTGGCTGATCGTTCTTGAATGCCTTGACAGAAACTACAAGCACCTTCCAGAAGTAGAACTTCACGAGTCGATCGATGATTTCCTTTTCCATCTGAAGAGAAAGCCGAATGAGGGTACGACAGCATTCTCAGCGAGGTTCAAAACAGCCTTAGCCCGTCTTGAGAATCTGATCCAACAGGAGCGTGAGATGTCAAAGTCAAAGAAGAGAAAGAAAGAACATGGAACTCGACTTGGACCTCCCAGCCCTGACAGTAGCTCTCTCGATGAATCGTCTTCTGATGTTGACAAAAAGGAAGAAGCCGATCAAACCGATGAGAATGATGATCAAGGAAAAGAAGAACCGAAAACTCAAGCAGAACCGCCTGGACCCTTTGATCCACCTTTGAGTCGATCTGGAGGTTCAGAACGTGCATCATCAGTGAAGTCTTCAAAGAAGCAATCGTCTGCAGGAACGTGGAAGGCCGATCAAAAGCGGTCACAACTGGATATGCAGCGGATGCTTGGTGCCTTGGAGCCTTCACATCGAAAACCCCGTCCTATTTTTCCGCAGTCGGTGTTGGGACATCTTTTCATGAGAAAGTTTGGACTGAACAGAGAACAGCGATCTTTGGTGATTAGAAGCACAGGTGGCAGTTCACGATATCAGGATGTGGAACGAATTCTACGTGCATCTGATCTTGAGGATCAGAGGCCTGATGAACGTCGTCATCAAAAACTTCAATTGAAACCACAAAGACGTGAAACGTTTGCTGTCCAAGAAGATCCAAACGATACCTCGTCACTGGAAGTTCCTATGTCCGAGTCGGAGGAGTCGGCCGAGGTGATGCTCGGAGAAAGACAAGATGATGAAGAAGATAGTGAAAACGAGCTTGAGGAGGTCTATGAGATTCAAAAGAAAGCAAAAAGGGACTTCAAGAAAAGCTTCAAGACCTACAAGGAATCAAAACGTAGAGTGAAGGAGATAAAGAAAACAAGAGCTGGACCATCAACATACTATCCAGTGGTAGCAGTTCCTCCAGAATCTGGTGGTGCTGGTTCGTCGGTTGCTCAACAGGGCACAAAGCCTTTCAGAAACGACAATAGATCACAGGGTCGTGGAAAGAAGGGTGATGGACGATCAGGAAAATCTGCTGCTAAGAAGGAAGAAGTGAACATCACCCAATCTACGGTGATGGAAGAATTTTCCTACATGGTAACTGCTGATGATGGTGACGAACTCGATGTTTTCTTGGCATCAATCCCACAGGGGTACGCTATCATTGATACAGGTTGTACAACTTCAGTGATTGGGGAACGTACAGCACAAGAGTTACAGAGCTTTCTGCAATCAAGAGGCTATCCGTTGCCTCAACAAGTTGTTTTGCCTGCCGTTGAACTGAAGGGGTTTAACGGAAAAGTAGAGAAAGCGACCCAAGGTTTGAAGTGGACAGTTCGACTTGGCAGCTTGCAAGGTAATATCACAACCTACATCATCCCAGGTGTGACGCCGTTTCTGCTGTCTCGTCGAGTGCTTGAAGCGATGGAAGCAATCTTGGATCTTCGACATCACACTATCACAAGTGTGAAACATGGTATGCATCAGATGCCTTTGAGACAGGCATCCAATGGTCACCTCTTGATGCCGCTGTGTCCCATTGATGACGATTTGGAAGTAGCACAGTGCAGTCTTGAGCCGTGTCCCATGCATCCGGTTTCGCAGGACCACCATTCGTGTGTTGACGATGTTGATAAAGAAATCCCTGAAGAAGATAATTTGAGTATGGTAGTAAATCCAACTGAGGTCCCCAGTAAAACCGAAGTAGATAAAGATAGGCCATTAAAGTCACGTGTCAAACCTGATCAAAAGGTTACATTGTTGGATAAGAAGAGAGCATTCCAGACCATTGTGAAAAACACCAAAACTGGAATAGTCGACATTGACCAATTTCGTGACCAACTTAATGTAGTCTATCCTGAAGGTTGTACTGTAGAATATGCTGCAACTGCATATAAACCAAAGAAAGAGAGGATTCCCAAGGATGGTAATAGAGTAACCTATGAATGTTCGGTTGCCTCGTTGAGCCATGATGGAACCTTCAGCGTGTCTCCCTGGAGGATCAGAAACCCATCCGAGGAGAGACGTCCAGTGAGCCCAATGTCCGTTGCAATTTTTGCATCCCGCCGCAGTGAACCAGACACTGCATCGTGTGTTCAGTCGTGTGAAGATCAGCCCACTTGCTATTGCTGTAGTAATAAGGATTTCATAGAACCACAAAAGGAAGATAATGACATAAGTGCCGAAACCCTTTATGAAGAGATAGATTGGGTGGATATAGGTCACCAAGAACCTTTGCCGAAAGAAACTGCCAAAAAGTTGTCAAAAGGTTTGTCGTCTCTTCGAAATGCAAGCAATAGACTGATCCTATCAAGACTGGGAGAACACCGAGCCGAAGTTAGAGCCGAACTCCGAACCTGGCTTGGAGATCAAAACCATTTGCTTGACAAGAAAATTGGTCTCGTTGAAGTGTTTACAGGAAAGGCCAATTTGTCGAAAGTGTTTGAGCAAAGAACTGGTCTCCACGCTATTCGTCTAGGTTTGGACTATGGCCAAGACTTCACACGTGTGCACGACAGACGATGTTTGCTTCTGCTGATAGCATATTGTCGTCCCAAGCACTTGTGGTTCAGCTTCCCTTGCAAGTACTGGAGCCCATGGACACATGTTAACATGAATAAACAACAGAGTACTCATGATGAGATCATCAAGCAAAGAGACATTGCAAGACGATATCTTCATAACGTGTCCGAAGCTTGGAACTTGCAGATTCAGCTTGGCGGTCATGCCTATGCTGAAAATCCTTTGTCGTCTCAGGCATGGGCCGAGTTGTCTTTAGGGTCTTCGTGGGAAGTTAGAATAGATCAGTGTGCTCTGGGATTGAGATCACCAAAGTCCGATTTGCCTGTCTTGAAGCCGACGAGAATAGTAACTACGCAACCAAACTTTGCGTCGGAACTTGCAAGATTTCGCTGTGACGGTAAGCATCAACATGAACACCTTGCCGGAACCTTCAAAGGAAAGAATTTGACCAGTTGGGCAGAAACTTACCCCAATAAGTTTTGTCGAATAATGGTAGATATGATGAAAAGGTTTGATAGTCCAAAGGTTCGTCCCACCATTCAAGAAGTCCTAGCTGAAGAAGAAGAAGAAGAACAGCTAGAAGAAATAGATAATGTTCCAGAATTGGAGGGCGAGGGAATACCTGAAGATAGGATAAGCCGAATTGAACTATCAAAGGCAAAAGCTTTAGTACGTAAGGTTCATGTCAACACTGGGCATTCGTCAAGAGAACAGTTGATGCGACTCGCAGTGAGGTGCAAGGCGTCTGAAGCTATCAAGAAGGTAATCAAAAACTTTAAGTGTTCTGTCTGCGATGAGTTAAAAACTCCTCCTTCGCATCGTGTTGCAGCCATGCCGCATTCCGATCAACCTAACACTGTCGTAGGTGTTGATTTCGTCCAAGTTGAATTGAAAAGAGAAAATAAGGAAGGAAAAGAGATAGAAATAAAAAGGAATGTGCTGACTGCCGTAGACCTCGCTACAGACTTTTGCCAGCAGATTGTAGTACCGCCAGGCCAGTATGGTCTTTCAACTGCTTTCCATAATGTGTGGAGTCGTCCATATGGTGTGCCAAAAGTTATCTTCATGGATCCAGATCACCGTAACATTTCCGTTGATTTCCAGCAATACATGGCAAGAAACGGTATCCAACTACTTCACACAGCTGCAGACAGTCACTGGCAGCTTGGAAAGGTTGAAGTCTGCAATCGTATTCTTCGTGGAATGGCACAAAGGGTCTGGAAGGAAGCAACCGATGCAACCGCAGAAGAAGTAATCGAAAGTTGTGCTATGGTAAGAAATGAACAATTGAGAAAACATGGATTTTCCCCAGTCCAATGGTTCTTAGGTAGAGAACCAAGACACGCAGGAGCATTAAGTGATGTAGATGAACAGCTTAATCCTGCAACACAATCCCAAGTTCTAGATGATCCATCCATGGCTAGAAATCTGTATCTTCGTGAGCAAGCAGCCCATGCATTTCTAGAAGAGCATGCAAAGGATGCATGGCGTCGTGCTGTAGGAGGTAGAAACAGGCCCATGAGAGGACCATATACCCAAGGACAGTTGGTGTATGTCTTTAGAAAACAAGGAAGAGGTAGACTATCCACAAGACATGGGGTATGGTTGGGTCCTGGTAGAATCATAGGCACTGAGAGTTCATCCCAAAGTAAAATTCCACGTTTGATCTGGGTGTCTTTGAACGGCCTTCTGTATCGTTGCTCTCCAGAGGGACTTCGTCCTTTGCCCGAAGATGAAGCGGAGTTTCGTAGATTGACCCGAGAGTTGTCTGTCGGTAAACTGTCGGAAGAAGCTGAATCCGCGGGTGATAGCCTCGATAAAAAGTGGGGTCAATACTTTGATCTAGTTCCAGATATCCCCGAAGATGTAGACCTAGACCTAAAGGATGATCTGAAGTTAGACGAAGAAATGGGAGATGAAGAATTGGAGGGCGGACCAAGAAAAGTTCGTAGAGCATTTTATAGATCGCCACAGTACTGGAAGGATAAAGCTGCAGGTAGGAGACCTCCACTTGGAGCATTGCATGAAGGTCCAGCCCCAGAAGTAATCACTGAAATTCAACCCCTAAGAGTCCGCAGTCCAAGACATAATTTGGAAGAAGAAGAAAATAAAAGACGTAGAGTTGAAATTGACAGTGATGTTGAAAGAATAGAATATGATCAAAATCGAGGAAGCTACTCACCTTCGATTGCACCAGAACCGATGGAAGGGTCCGAAGTTCCACCTTTGATGGATGAACAGATGCCTGAAGCTGCTGACTCCAGTGGTCCAAACAATAACAATGATATGGAAGTTGAAAATCATGAGCCACAGTCAGCTGAGCCATCAGCACCATCACAGGGTGATCAATCCATGGAACCAGTCGATGTGCCAGTCCCAAGCGATGATGAATTGGTAGTAACTCAAGACACTGTTAGAAGTGAACAAATCTTCGAGCTGTCAGTAGATGTTTGTCCTGAAGACATAACTGAAAACCCACTGTGTCTTTGGAATGTCCTTGAAGAGTGTTTCGAGGTAACCCCCAAAGCAAAACAGCGTAGGGTTGAAGTGTCCTTTAGAAAACTATCACCAGCTGATAAAAAGCTATTTGAAGGAGCCATGAAAAAGGAATGGAATTCATGGATTGAAAATAAAGTAACTTCTTTGTGCAAAACCAGAGGTGTCCCCATAGACCGCATCATCAAAGCAAGATGGGTGTTGGTATGGAAGAAAAGTAGTGATCCCGATGATAAGACAAAAACCCCCAAAGCAAGATTAGTGTTGGTTGGTTGGCAAGATCCGGAGTTAGGAAAGATACAAACGGATTCACCAACATTGCGGAAAGAAACAAAACATATGATCCTTTCCATTTGCGCATCAATGAAGTGGAAAATTTGGGGGGCGGATATAAAAACCGCATTCCTGTCCGGTGATCCAGCACAAAGAGACATCTACTTTCGTCCACCACCTGAGATAAAAGAATGGATGAAACTTTCCCAGGATGATCTTTTCAGACTAGAAAAGGCAGCTTATGGATTGGCAGAAGCACCGAGAGCCTGGTTTCTGCGACTTTCACGTGAAATGTCATCCGTAGGTTTGAGTGTGTCCAAACTTGACCCATGTCTTTATGCCTTAAAACAAAATGGAAAGTTACTAGGAGTTTGTGGAGTCCACGTAGGTGATATCATAGGTGGGGGTACCAAGGAAATGGATGAAGTGTTGGAAAAACTGAAAAAGAAGTTACCCTTTGGTGATTACCGCACATACACCATAAGGTATACAGGTATTGAGATAAGACAGAACCCAGTGACTAGAGCCATTGAAATAGGACAAGAAAATTACATAGAAGCTCTTGAAACTGTAGCCACAAAGCAGTATGGAAATGCGTCAACTGCCTTGAAAGATCCATCAATAATGAGAACTTGTGCCGGTCAACTTGCTTGGGTAGCAAATTCAACAAGACCAGACCAAGCTTTCTTAGCATCGTATCTTCAAGGAGTCCAAGATAAGGGAACAGTTGCCCACCTCCAATTATACAATAAAGCTTTGAGAGAAATGAAAGAAAGGAAAGTATGCCTTCGTTTTCCAGCCGGAATTCCAATAGAAGATTGGAGAATCATCTGCATAGCTGATGCAGGATGGGCCACTCGAGCAAATGGAGACAGTCAGGGTGGATACCTTTTGTGCATGTCCACACCTTCAATTCTCCAACGCAAGAGATCGCCATGCTGGATAATTGATTGGCAAAGCAAAAAGTTGAGAAGGGTTGTCCGATCGAGTGTCGCAGCTGAAACTTTGTCTGGCCAAAATGGTTTAGATGGTTTAGTAGCATTCCAAGCATTAATGGCTGAAACATTGGAAAACATAACACCCCGTGAGTTTCGAGATGCTAAGCCAAAAAATCCATCAGCATTGGTAATAGACAGTAAAGGTTTCTTTGATGCTGTAACCCGTAGTTGCTGTAGCCAAGCTGTGAGTCAAGAACGTCGTTTGCAAATTGAGTATTCCATAGCCAAGGAGACCACAGAGTCACAAAACATCATTGTCTTCTGGGTAAATAATTTGCGAATGAGTGCAGACTGCCTCACCAAGCTAAAAGGTGACACCAAACCATTGTTTGAGATTCTTGAAGGAGGTTCCTATGAAATAACCATATGTAACCAATCCGGTAAAAAGGAAAAACAGGCAATGAAACAATAGTCACTGATGGGTCCAAAGAGCCTGAATTCAAGTAGATAGTGGATTTTGCTGTAAGTCGCTTGTTTGAGAACACTGGTAATTTAACCGTTGTGTCTTCATCCTGACAGTCAGGAATCAAAGCGCATTAGTAGTGTCCTTTTGTAGCGAACCCAATGAGTTGTATAGTGAGGGTTTGACCAAAGGTTTGATAGAAAGAGTGTTAGACTGAAACTGCAAAGCAGCGTGAAGTATCCTCTTTAAAGAAAAACATTTAATTTTCCAAAAAATCCATTCCAGAACATCCAAGTGTTCAAGCCTCATACTTTCGTCGTGACACAAGTGTCCGAAGCCTCCCAATCACACAATGGAAGGTAGCAAGAAGATCATGAAGCTTAGTCCTGATGGTGCTTTGGACAGCAAGGAGATTTTCCATGCTGCTGGACTGCTCCGCCGAGCTGTTCAGTATGGACAAAGCCAAGAAATCAAGGAAGCAATCACAAAGAGTACCTCTGCAAGTGATTCCAATATGCCGTACCACCGCTATGTCAATGAAATGACTTTGGTTGCCAAGATTTCTGACAACTTGCCGGAGTTCCTGTTGCAGCCCAATGCCTTCGTGAACCAGCACTATGAGATGATGCAGGCTGGTGGAATGAACGACGCAACCAAAAGGCGCCGTGACATCGAAGGAGCTTCCAGCATCGGTGAGAATGACTGGGAACGTATCACTCAATTCAGTGACGAAGTTCCTATGGATCACATGCGTGGTGCCCAGAGTTATGCTGGTGGTCCCAGTTACCCGACACCAATGCCACAGTCATCAACCATGGCCATGCCACAAGCACCTTTGATGATGCTGACCCATGTCAATACCAAGATTCCTATTCCTGAAGGAATCACCTTGGAGATATGGGGCAATGAGATCTGCAAGATGGACAAGGTGGCGGATCTGAAGCTCAGCTATCGTGAGCTGATTGAGTTGGCCAAGACTGACCAAAAGATCGGTCAGTACATGAACTGGATCATTGGTATGTTCGGCCACCAAAAGGTTGGCCTTCTCCCAGACAAGATTACGCCAGGAGTCGATTTGGCATTCTATCTGGAAGCAGTTGGGTGGCAATGGGAGAAAAGCACCAGTCGCACCAGAACTACCTTCGTCCGTCAACAAAAACGTTGATTGACATGAGATTGGTCGAGCCCGAAGACTTTTGAAGCATCTTACCCTCACATGGAGGGCGTGTTGAAAATTGGCATCAGGGTTGCCATGATATGACATGTTTCGGTGATGCATCCGTCTTTGGCTTAAGGGCCCTTGAGCCTCTCACGAATAGTGATTGGCTGACGTAAGCTGAGGTAGAGGAAAACAGTGTGGCGCTGTTGCGCATCATTTCCCCTTGTTGCTTCAACATATACATATATACATAATATATGATATATGGGATTGTCCGTACGTACGAGTATGATGTAAGAATATATAAGATATACGCTATGATATACGTGTATATACGATATATCATATATAAGAATGCAGGTATTAAACACACACACACACACATCTTATCATCTTAATCTACTGTACGTGGTCCAAAAGATCCAAACTGCAGATTTAGTGATCTATCACACACCTGAAATCAGCACCTAAATGAAGGTATTGTGGAATTTAGCGCCATTTCTGGGGCATCCTTTCCCCTACATGTAGCCTAGATAGGCTTACATACACCTTACATTCTTGACTTCACACTGCCATATTGGGTACCTAAGAAAAACATCTGAATCTCGTGATCATACATCGAAGAAAGACGCAGAGCAAATACGGAAAAATTACGGGTTAGCAGGAACGGACGGATATGTTGACTCGAGGAGTGCAATGCCACTGAAAGTCTCATCGCGCAATTTCCATCGCATCATTTGGTTCTCACCAGAATGTTGCCTCATTATCTTATTTTCACTATTAACTGAACTCAATCACAGAATCAGTATATCAATGTATACAGTTTTAGATAGAATATTAGAATGATATATATAATTACATGATATACATATATATATATATACAGATTTATATCTATGATACATCATTGCTTGCAATTGTCAGATGTTTCAAAAAAATCCAGGAAGCCTATGCAGAGTTTGCCTGGGCTTTTGCTAGCCTGGCTTGTTGGATTTCGATCACAGACTCAGCAACCACGTGGGCCAAGTTCAGCTGGAAGAATGGCAACATTTTCATAGCAGTTGGATTCTCTATATGGGTGTTTCCAAAAATAGTGGTACCCCCAAATCATCCATTTTAATGGGGTTTCCCATTATAAACCATCCATTTTGGGGTACCCTTATTTTTGGAAACACCCATATGATGGACATGTTTATTAAACAGACAACAGTTCCTGACCTAGGCTCATCCTAAGTCATTTTGAAGAACAGCTTAGATTTATTGGAAGATAAACTCAAGCTATGTAATCTTTTAAGGACTTCACCATCCGTTTTGGTTTGGATTTCTTCGAAACGAAGATAGTGACGTCACTTCCCCGCAAAACAAACAGCCGACGGTGTTGGTTGGTCAATCGTGCCGCCATTTGGAGACATAGTTTTTTGTTGGCATAGAGTCACTTTCAGCATGAAGTGTCCAATGTTTAAGCGATCTGATCAAAATTTTGGTGACCTGACTTTTTTTGTAGCTTCAAAAAAAAACAGGTAAAAAGGATAAAACAGGTGAAATCTATCCCATTCAACTCTTGATGGTTCAGAAATCCGGCGATAACCAGTTGAGCTTGGTAGTCTATCCCATGATTTACAATTTTTAAACAAATCCCAGGTGGTTGTTTGGAATTTCTTCCATCAACAGTACACCCCTGCAAATTAACATGGCACTTTTTAGAAACCCACCCAATTGAAACCAAACCTTCGTTTAGTTTTTGGGTTCCATGTGAACTTTCCAGGGTCTATCCCCCTTTTTGTTGCATCTAAACTTCACGGCAAAACGGCAGTCCCGCCAGGCCTTGGATGGTCACTCCACGGCTCGTAAAGGATTGGAGGCGGAGATGGGAGGTTCCGAGCATGGAAGAAAAAACATCCAGGGTCTTTTTGGAGGATTCTATTCCGGCGAATAGGAGTTGGTTATCTAGTTTGTCTGGTCATAGAAGATCATGTTTTTGTTATTGTAATTTGGAAAAATCATGATTGTTGGTTTAGCTGAGCTGTGGACCTTTAGTTTTCTGAGGATCGGCAGTGTGTCTGTATATTTTGTTGCAACCACGAGACAAACCGATTAGCATCAGCAAGCTAGTCTTGTTTTGACGTTTTTTCCTTTTTTGTTCTTTTTGATCTTCAGCTGTTGATACATATATATATATAATGTATTACAGAATAACATTATAGACACGCCACCATGCGTTGTTCGGCGAAATCGTCTCTTGATCCATTTCCACCGAAGTTAGGCATGCCTTACATCCATCCCAAAGTGGACGTCCCAAAAGGCCAAGGGACCCAGAATTGCATCTTCAGACTGGGATCGGTGGTCACCGGTACAGCCTTTGATTATTTCTGACTGTTGGTTTCACAGTTCGAAGTGTTTTTTATTTTTGTTTTTTCAGTGGAAGTTGGTATACTTTAGAGTGGTGCCCCTAGTGACTTTTTTTGCAAGTCTAGACATTGCATCTGTTCCAAGTTGCAAGAAAGTGAACTTCTTGATTGTTTCTTGGTCATTTTGATCAGAAGGATGCAATATGTGCCACCTTTTTTGCCATTCGCTTCGGATAATTGATACATCCGACTTCGGGGGGGATGATGACTTGGAGTTATATCCAAACTTTGTCAGTCGGTTAACCAACACAATTTTGTCATCATGTGTTCATCAGCTTTCATCACAAAACAATGACATGTTGTATGATTTTTAGGCGTGTTGGCAGAATTTGTGTCTGATGAAACGCATGATAAACATGACCTTTTTAAACCCTAATCCAAGCATGTTTTTTTCTGATTAAAAAGCAAAACCACACGAAAATTGTTTACCCGAAGAATCCACAACTCTCCAAGTGAAAACACACAGGACCGAAGGCACCAGAATCTCTCACGCGATGTGGGACGACCTAAAGCCTTCACGAAGGCGCGTCAGGGATTTGGAGAAGCGGTTGACTTGGAATGATTCGAAAGGTTCCAGAAAGATATACATTCGGTGTGTATATATATATATATACTTGTTTTATCGACATAGTATGTGCAATGTATAATATGTAAAACGCTGTGGTTCCCACAACATAGAACATCTTCCTACAATAAGAAAAGCTTCCTACAATAAGAAACGGTAGTATATACCCATAGTAGTAGGTGCCCTTAGGGGTAGGTTGGTTGCCACGATTTTTTCCCCAATAATTTCACAACCATTAACCAACAATTTTTCCAGCCAAATGTTCAACCAACATTTTCCAACCAAATTTCCAACCATTTTTTCCAACAAATTTTCCATCCAAATTTCCAACATATTTTCCATCCAATTTTCCAACAAATTTTCCAACAAATTTTCCAACCAATTTTCCAATCAATTTTTCCAAACAATTTTTGGGGAAAAAATCTTATTACAAATATCGTGGAAAGCAACCTACCCCTAAGGCTTCTCATAGAAAAAAATAGGTTAGTAAATAAAAAATATTTTGATACATTAATTAGTTAGAAAAATGTATCAAAGTATTTCAAGAAAAAATATAACGAATTACTTCTCTTTGAAATTCTCCATCAAATAGTTTAGGATAAAATCTACACCCTCTTTCGCATAACAACCAAATCATAAATTCACGACATATAGGTTTTTTTGGATCGAGACATTTCTCTATGGTCTGCCCAAGGTATTTCATAAGGGAATATCATTAAATCTCTACAAATATAATAATCACAATCACTAGCATTTTGAAACCTCTTGAAAAAAGTCTTTTTTGTTGGAAGCGTATTTAAGTCTTCAAAACAACAAGACCATAATTTCAAGCCATCTTGAAGGTATTTTTCATACTTATCACTACAATAGATTTCTTCAATATCAACTCCTTTCCACCTGTCATAAATTTCTTGTTCATATGGACTAATGTTTTCTACTACTTTTCTTGTTTTAACACATTTTTTACATCCACAGGAAGTAAAACTTAAGATATTTTCAACAACTTCATCAGGCAATTTATTATTAATTTTCCTTACTCTGTTTTTGTAAAGTCTTAATGAACTACATTTAGTCATTTCTTCTTCAAGTCTCTCTCTAATATCAATATCCATTTTCCTATTAATATATATAGGCAATATGTCTTTAAACCCCTTAGGACTAAATACCAATTAATTATTACGAATACTTTTTTGTATTTTCATCAAAAGTTATATTGTAATAACTTAGTGTAGATTCCTTTGGTTGCTTTATTTCACTAGAATTCAATTTTGTCAAATACACATTTTTCTTATTCTCATATGTAGCCTTATCCATTGGTTTATATTCTGTTTTCTTTTCATTTGCTAGATTCATCTTCTCCATCATCTCCAAAATCAATTTCACATTTTTATTACATCTATTCAACTTGTTAGTAATTTCAACTAACTTTTCTAAATTAGTTTCACTCACGTTTTCATCATCTACATTCATACTCATATAATAAAACTAGATATTTTTTAAAAGTTTTAAAAAGTTTGA